>JAWPHD010005440.1:0-163632 GCA_037043455.1 Cyrtodaria siliqua | reverse complement strand
AGGACATTTTCATAAAATCTGTCCCATTGTTTTAAAGTAAAAGTGTGCCTGTTATATAGATGGTGTAGCTTTAATAACTTAGTGTATCACATAACTTCACGTAAAGTGTATACACGTATCACGTAAGGGCTATTTATTTCGGAAGGAGTAAAAGGATAGTGTGTTCACAGATGTTGGTCTTGACAATAAACAATGTGTAACTGCGTAATTAATAGTTTAAATACTTTAATACTCGGAAATATATTTGCTGAACAAGTGTACATATTAAATTTGATCAATCCATTTTTAAATATAGACGTGTATTTTATGTATTTAAAGAATGACAGTATCAACTGAAATATTTGCCCACGCGAGTCAAACACTTTAACTGTTATACAAGCGTTCAAAACACATTTTCCTAGCCCAATACATACGTATAACTGTTGCACGTATGGTTAATGGAGACAAATACCGGAACCACAGGATAGAGGGAGAGATTCTCGTAATTAAGATGACTCCAGCTGTCAATCATTAATCCATTTAAACCAATCAAATCAATACGATACCTCCGACAAACGTTAGCTACATCAACACTAGGGTGGAGATATCTAAGTACCGGCGTTATGTTAATTGTGACACGTATAGTGTTTCTCAATGACTTTCCCGTTCAACAATGGAAGGAAGCACTGTTTTGAATGATCGCTTCTGAAGTGCTTCATGAAGTGCTTCAATTGAACTGTAAACAAATGCGTAGTAATCTCTTATATTACTAACTTCTGGACTTGACATCTGTTGAAACAAACGTGATTTCTTGCATGCACATGTACACTACACAAAATCTGTCTCCGTTTCTTAATTGTCATACAAATTGAATAAAGAGTGATCTGTCCTTTCGCTTAGTCTTACACGCTCTTGAATTGAATGAACTTACATTATAATACTACTGCGCTATTACCAAGTGCACGTGCATCTCGTTATAGCACTCTAATCTATACTAAACCAAACAGCAAACCCACCAGTAGACAATACATTTAATATCTCAATAATAATAATCAATAAATCAAAAAAAAAACATTCTGAACGAGACAAATATCTTGTCAATAACGATTGTAAATTTAAAAAAAATCATTCAAATCACCTGTCTCCAACGGTACCTGTCGGCATATAATAAGTTCTTAAACCGTTCAAAATGGACGTGGCAGAACGTGTGACTTTTAATAGAACGTGTGAATGCGTAGTAGATCGTCGTAACTCTGGGCTCGTCGTTGTGCTTCCGTAGTAAGAACGTGGTGGCAATCGTGCGAGGACGTAGCAGATCTTAGTAGAACGCGACAGTAATGACTTGGAGGACTCGGACTTCTAGGCACACACCTCACAATTGTCTTTTTTTTTCGCCTTTTTAGCAGCGGTTTTTTGTTTGGGTGGCATGCTCGAATGCAAGATTACAAGTGTGAAACTGAAAAAAAGCCCCTATGTATACTCTAGTATTTGAAATTGACAGTATCACGTGATCATGATCGTCTGTGAACGTGGTAGATCTTCTGCGGACGGGTGTGATCATGTCAGTAACGTGGGAGGTCGTTTTGACACCGTGTCAGGACGTATCAGGACGTACAACAAACGTGACAGAACTTGAATGGTCGGGAGAGTTTGTGGAGTACAACGTAGTACATCGGGGCATGATCTTGACAGAACGTAGCATAACCGTGGGCACACACGTTCATGACACGACCCAATACGATCAATTCTCACATTACATCGTGTATGAACGTAGTGAGAACCCGGCTAATCGCCAGAGAACCTAGTAGAGTCGTGGCTTATCGTGTGGGATCTGCTGATTCATAGTTTCCCGCCAAAAGTCACACGTTCTCCCACGATCTATTAGAACGGGGACGATCGGTATAGAACGTGGGAGAACGTAGCCAAGAACGTGTAGGTGTGACCTGGGCTTGACATTAAAGGTATTGTCTACTAGTGCGTTAGCTGTTTACTTCAGTATATTTGCATGACGCGTGAAAAAGGCCTATTAGTGATTAGTTGTTTTTTCCAAACTTATCCAAATAGTGTCTGCAACTGCAGGGAAACAATTAGTTTACACATGTTTATGTTCAAACTAAATGGTCACCACTAAAATACATTTAACTTGCGAGTAAAGTAACAATATCCGTTTTTCGATCTAATAACATTAATACTATTGAGTTAATGGTAGTTGTGTTATGAATGAAACATATAATACACTTTAATCCTCGTTCAAGTATTATATTTAAAATGAAATATAAACCGTTTTATCAGCGCCAGTGATAAGCACGGCAGTAAGGATAGTAAGGCAAATTGATGTTCGTGAACGGAGTATATTAAAATAGAAAAATAGCATCGATTAACTTAGGCTTAGTTATCGTGTATTGCATTGCATATAAAATAAATCGTTTGTCGTTCAATTATTTCCACTCGCGTTGCTTGCGATGCGATGTGTGGAGCCTCAACCCACTCTTTTTGCAGAACCGATGTTAGGGAAACTAGCATTTTCACCACAGTTCTATCAGCTCGCCACGCTCATCATAACAACCACTTCAAGAACAAACTGTATGCCAATACTTTCCCCTCTACCTTCCCAGCTTCGCGGGTCGTATTCCCACCCTTTCCACTATACCTTCCCAGCTTCGCGGGATGTATAAGCATCATTTCCAGCTTTGGGGGTCGTATTGCAACACTTTCCCAGCCTCGTGGTCGTATTGGCACCCTTCCCAGTTTCGCGGGAAAAACATGTGAGTAATTGTATTTCTGTGCTGATGTGTACATTAGCACGTCGTGCTACAAAGGTGAATTATGTAATCAATATTGTAAGGCATGTCAAGGGTTCGTCCACCTTGATTCAAAATGTTTGGTAGCACAAATTGGGAAGAAAGTGTCTTGTAAAAAAAACGGTAATGGCGTGTTTACGTCTCCGTGACAACTCTCTTTTTGAATATTGTTTTAACACCCGTGACTTGGTCTGTTATTATGTTAAACTTTGTTACCAGTTCCTACCCAGAAATAATGCTATTTTCTCTCGGCAGATATTTTACTCTTGCATAAAACCTTGCTTGTGTTTCGATGTGTTTACTTTTAATTTTAAGATAGTGTAACCATATTAATACCACACCATATTTATTCAAACAGGATTTAAATACGAAATATATTATTTGCTACGTGCAAGTGTTAGCTTGTTTACATTATTATCTTAAGTATGTCACGTATTACGCACACTATGACCTAATTGTTTGTTGAAACGAAACCTTTCTTCGATTTTTGTTTTGAAAAATCAATACGTTTCGTCGGTCATATCTGATAAGATTAAAGGAACAATATCCGTAACTTTAAGCTTATTCATAATTTTTCATTGCAGAGATGTTGAGATTTTATCTTATTTTCAATAGGTGATACAACTTGTGTTACTCGATTTTTATCCTTAGGTTCTATAGTAAAATAAAAATCTTTGGCAGAGTAAAAAGACGATAATTTTCAAGATTTTGATTTCGAAAGATACATATAACGAAACAATTTGCATGACTGTGCATGAATTATGCAGGGTTTTAAAAGAATCACACAGTAGACACCTTAGTCTTAACAGTAAACTTGGTTGGACATCAAGGATAAATACCGAGTTTATCACCTACATGAATGTATTGGTATGTCTTATTCCTGGTCACTGATTGGTCAGTTTTTGATGCTCTATCAAAATTATGAATAAAACGCGAAATAATTACGTTGACAAAACAATAAAAACTGACCATTATTGAATATCTACTAAATAGAAACAAAATTGATTGACGGTACAAAAACAAGAAGTATCTCTTCGCGAGTATGAACTCGCAGCCCAAACTTAAAGTTGCACTCGCGGGTAACAACAGTGAGAGCGCGATAGTCGAGAGCGCTCCTAACTGAGCTAAGCGAGCTAAGCGAGCCATTTATATTACGCAATACATACTATATAGAAAACCTAATGCGCTAGTGGCTGACCCGTGATCAGCCGAAACTGTAAATAGTGTAGGACCCGCATGGTGTACAAACAATAAACAAAACGTTTGTTTTCAAACTCACGAATATTACTAGATCTGCTGACTTATTTGGGTATGTTCTTGTTACATGTATGCTATGCTCATGTTTTCATGAATACATTTCACTGAATAAAAGTCAATTATTTGGTTATGCTCAATGCCTCCCTACGGACAGTGTCCCTATTAAATCAATCGAAATAAGGGGGATCAGATATTGATATTAACTACATAACCATGTTATTGGGTAAATGGTTTACTAGACTGGGGGGTCTGTCTGGTTTGTTTATAATAAATGAAACAACTCGAGCTAACATAAAATAGACCCCTTCGAATTATTGGACATAAATCACTTCAAGTCAGGAAATACTGATAACATCACTTAACTGCACTCAGAGGGACTGTGATAGCCTAGTGAATTGGACAGCCGACTCAGAAGCCGGAGGTAAAGCCTCAGTCACACTATCCCGACTATTGCCAGGATTCACCACGATTTATCACGAATAATTTAATCGTGATGAGTCGTGGTATGGACCCATCTTCTGGCGGTAGGGATCAAAGCCTCAATATTGCAACTGGGTTACTTCGGTGCATCGTATGGGGAATTCATTTCTGAGCCTCGTCCGTCAGATGGAGACGTAAACAGGGCTGTGTATCGAAGTCTAGAAAAGAACTACATGAAGCTAGTAAAAGTAGGGTACGACTCCTTGATTTCTATGTATCCTAGCCCTCTCTCTAACCTATACAATGTATAGATGAGCCGTTAAACATTCATGTTTCAAAAAATAGAATTACAAAACATAACCACCGATCCGGTCAGTATATCTATACACGTTAAATACACAAGGAGATAGCAAATGATTAATTGTATAAATAAAATTAAACCGTAAAATGAATACATAAAGTACGTGACGCTTCTCTTAAATACGGTACACTTGATTGCCTAACATACTTTCAAGTACATTCCAAATTCATGTTTTCTCTCTTATAATATGTTTCTAAAAATATAATCAAACAAAACATTTCATTTAAATAGTGTAATGCAAAACTGTTATGTTAAGTTTGGTGAACGTGTATGGCTTGTCTTGTTTTGATTGTATGACAAAATCTCAAAACAGGCTATATATGTATGAATGTAATTAACCGTCGCTTTTATCACTCTTTCAGTCATATAAAGATTGTATCTATCTGTAACAGTGATTTCAATGCTCAGCTCACGCTATAATACCACGCCGATGACACATGACATGATACTCCTTCCAATCACATTATACTGACACCCAGCTGACCAGCCCTATAATTACCCTTTAAACTGAACAAGGAAGTTACTAGTACTTTGGTTTGATGCAATCCTTGACACTGTGAAAGCGATGCGAAAGTTCAACCACTAATCCATCCTCACGAAAACAGAAATCTTAAAGGGGCACATGGCAATATTGAGTTTTATATCAGGCATTAAAATTAGTAGAGCGATTTATTAATCCTGTACCATTTTGACTTTAAAACTGCTTGCATAGAATTAAATAAAAATTATATTTCCTTTATTATTCTACACATTTTTCAAATATATCATTGGTGAAATATTATCAAAAGTCAATAATATGTAAAAACATTTTGCTTTGAACTATTCTAACGATTAATAATAATGATTGAATAAATTCAATTACGTGGTCCCGCCTTAATTCCATTAAGCAATTGGAAAGCTTATATTAGCAGGATTTTATAAATGATAGTTGGACTATAAATCACGTTTAAAAACATGTTTTACTGAAAAATGCGATAACCTATAAATGTTTTAAGTTTACAATATGCTTTATAAGCCTAAATTTAAGCCTAAAGGTAATATTTCATGCCCCAGCCAACCCCGATTTCACTTCTTGAAGAATGACGTTCCCTAAATTCTGGTTATAATAACGCTTTTTCCATGCTAATAGTGAACATTTTCTTCGCGCTTGCGCACACTTTTTTTTTGTAAAGCGGGAATTTCTCACAGGTTGTTTTCAAATACAAGCATATTTGGAAAATTGACTCTTAAAATATTCGTTTGAACAGAAAAAAATATTCGAAAACAAAAGAATGCAATAAAAATGCGATAACGCAATCATAGGGCTTTGACTCAGGCGATACAGACTTTCTTTTCGATTTTCTTGCATAACGTGCTGGTGCCCCGTGTACTGTTGATAGTGGGTATCGACCTCTTTCGTGTCCTGTACCTATTACGTAGCGTAACTACCCTTGTTGGTGCCCCGTGTGCTGTTGAAAGTGGGCATCGACCTCTTCCGTGTCTTGTACCTATTACCTAGAATCAAGACCCTTGCTGGTGCCCCGTGTCCTGTTGACAGTGGGTATCGTCCTCTTCGTGTCCTGTACCTATTACCTAGAATCAAGACCCTTGCTGGTGCCCCGTGTCCTGTTGACAGTGGGTATCGACCTCTTCCGTGTCTTGTACCTATTACCTAGCATCAAGACCCTTGTTGGTGCCCCGTGTCGTGTTGACAGTGGGTATCGACCTCTTCCGTGTCTTGTACCTATTACCTAGCATCAATACCCTTGTTGGTGCCCCTTGTCGTGTTGACAGTGGGTATCGTCCTCTTCGTGTCCTGTACCTATTACCTAGCATAACGACCCTTGTTGGTGCCCCGTGTCCTGTTGACAGTGGATATCGACCTCTTTCGTGTCCTGTACCTATTACCTGGCATAACGAACCATGTTGGTGCCCCGTGTCTTGTTGACAGTGGATATCGACCTCTTTCGTGTCCTGTACCTATTACCTGGCATAACGACCTATGTAGGTTCCCCGTGTCCTGTTGACAGTGGATATCGACCTCTTTCGTGTCCTGTACCTTTTACCTGGCATACCGACCCATGTTGGTGCCCCGTGTCCTGTTGACATTGGGTATCGACCTCTTTCGTGTTCTGTACTTATTACCTGGCATAACGACCCATGTTGGTTCCCCGTGTCCTGTTGACAGTGGGTATCGACCTCTTTCGTGTTCTGTACCTATTGCCCGGCATAACGACCCATGTTGGTGCCCCGAGTCCTGTTGACAGTGGGTATTGATCTCTTTCGTGTCCTGTACCTATTACCTGGCATAACGACCCATGTTGGTGCCCCGTGTCCTGTTGACAGTGGGTATCGACCTCTTTCGTGTTCTGTACTTATTACCTGGCATAACGACCCATGTTGGTTCCCCGTGTCCTGTTGACAGTGGATATCGACCTATTTTGCGCCCTGTACCTATTACCTAGCATAACGAACCATGTTGGTGCCCCGTGTCCTGTTGACAGTGGGTATCGACCTCTTTCGCGTCCTGTACCTATTACCTAGCATAACGACCTTTGTTGGTGCCCCGTGTCCTGTTGACAGTGGGTATCGACCTCTTTCTTGTCCTGTAGCTATTACCTAGCATAACGACACTTGCTGGTGCCCCGTGTCTTGTTGACAGTGGGTATCGACCTCTTTTGTGTCCTGTACCTATTACCTAGCATAACGACCCTTTTTGGTGCCCCGTATCCTGTTGACAGTGGGTATCGACCTCTTTCGTGTCCTGTACCTATTTCCTAGCATAACGACCCTTGTTGGTGCCCCGTGTCCTGTTGACTGTGGGTATCGACCTCTTTCGTGTCCTGTACCTATTACCTAGCATAACGACCCTTGTTGGTGCCTCGTGTCCTACTGACAGTGGGTATCGACCTCTTTCGTGTCCTTTACCTATTACCTAGCATAACGATCCTTGCTGGTGCCCCGTGTACTGTTGACAGTTGGTATCGACCTCCTTCGTGTCCTGTGCCTTTTACCTAGCATAACGACCCTTGCTGGTGCCCCGTGTACTGTTGACAGTGTGTATCGACCTATTTCGTGTCCTGTATCTATTACTTAGCATAACGACCCCTTGTTGGTGCCCCGTGTCCTGTTGCTAGTTTGTATCGACCTCTTTCGTGTTCTGTACCTATTACCTAGCATAACGACCCTTGCTGGTGACCCGTGTACTGTTGACGGTGGGTATCGACCTCTTTCGTGTCATGTACCTATTACCTAGCATAACGACCCCTGATGATGTCCCGTGTCCTGCTGACAGTTGGTATCGACCTCTTTCGTGTCTTGTACCTATTACCTAGCATAATGGCCCTTGTTGGGCCCCGTGTCGTGTTGATAGTGGGTATCGACCTCTTTCGTGTCCTGTACCTATTACCTAGCATAACGACTCTTGTTGGTGCCCCGTGTCCTGGTGACAGTGGGTATCGACCTCTTTCGTGTCCTGTACCTATTGCCTAGCATAACGACCACTATTGGTGCCCCGTGTCCAGTTGACAGTGGATATCGACCTCTTTCGTGTCCTGTACCTATTACCTAGCATAACGACCCTTGTTGGTGCCCCATGTCCTGTTGACTGTGGGTATCGACCTCTTTCGTGTCCTGTAGCTATTACCTAGCAAAACGACCCTTGTTGGTGCCCCGTGTCCTATTGATAGTGGGTATCGCTCTCTTTCGTGTCCTGTGTCCTGTACCGGTTACCTAACCTATATTCTGTTAATTCGATGACGAAATCAAATTTAAACGTATCCCTTTCGGCTCCATATTCCCCATGTTCCCTGGATCGACCACCTCTAGCCACAGGGTACTGTATCGGTGTTGAGAAATTATTTATTTTTTTCATGCTATTTGTTGAAAACAAACATATTTTAAATTTTCCTGAAAAAATTGTCACAGAGTAATGTAGTTTGAGACAAGGTCTCTCTAGTCAACATTTGATACCTAACTATTCAAAACTCCCGCCACAGGAACGCGAAGATAACATGGACTTATATAGGGTTATGTATTTAAATTACAACTCAGAATCAGTTCAGAATGTAACAGAATGTAACGTGACAATAATTTTCTTTGGTTGGTTTTCGTATAGATTTGTGTCGCCACGAGTGATCCAAGATGGTTGTAACATTTACAAACAGCTATATAAGAAAATGTACTCATTTTGCCTCGTACCTCTAGAAATGGGCCTTAGCACATAACTGATGCTAGAAAGTTGATCAGTTAAATGGAACATCATTTTTTTAACTATCCGGAACCTATATGATTTTCAGCCTTGTTAAACAAAACCATTTGGATCGTTATCGTTGTGAATTGCTATATGGCTTACGTGTGTATGTCATTCCCCATGACTTATTTTTACAACAACGTAAATTAAATATAACACATTTATCAACTCTCTAAAAAAATCGAATTAATGCATGAACTGGACTATTTTTGTGGTTCCACATCACTGACTTGGATTTGTAGCATGACTGACTTTAATTTTAATTATATATCAAAACTGAGATGACCTATAGCTTAAATAACTTAGACCATTGTATAAGGCATCTCTAAAAACTAATTAACCACTTTATACCAGTAGAGAGTCCACATACTTCATTTGGCATCTCGTTTAAAAATAATTGAATTACACTTTGTTTTATTTGAACTTATTATCAGCACTACCATTTACTTGGCAAATACAAAATGTATACATACCTACAACACTCATTGGATCGGCCACCACTGTTACGTAGAGGTCCGAGAGGGCCAAATTTACAATGAATATGCATTCTACATTTCTCATTTTCTTATTCGTAGCAATCGCTGCTAACACCAGTATGTTTCCGAATGTACCGATCACTGAGGCTAATATTATAATTAAAATACAAGGCACTGCCATCCCAGGCAGAGTGTTCACAAATTCATGTCTATCGAATCTTATTATGCCGTTGGCAGTCTGATATAAGCTGTCATCCGCACATGTTGTATTGCTTGTCTCAAAACACATCTTTTAAACTGTAGCCTTATTCTATTGTTATTAAACGTTGCTCTTCTCAATTTCCAGCGTTTCACAATAACAGTGAATATACGAACTTACCCTCAGTGAGATTAATACCGTTTTCACAAACTATGCCGTGTCGCACGTTTAAATATGGCGCAAACTAAGATAAAATAAACTACATGTAGTTATAACTTCCTCATAAAATGTCTATACTACCCTTACAAAGCAGTCACGTGAACACCTACGATAAAGTGGACTACATCAGCTGTGACTTGTTGTTTTGAGGGGTATTGTTGAAGGAGTTTATGAGAGTATAAGGACATATTATGGTTATACAGTAATCGTAAACTATTTAAGCCACGTTAAAGTCACGTTATTTCCCAAAATGATATGGTTTATATTTCTTAACAAGAACAAATATTTTCGATCTTTGAATTGCCTCGCAGTTGAATATGTTAAACTGGACAACAAGCGGGTCATGGTTGTGGGCATGACACTGCTTTAGAGTATAACAGGTAGCTTTTGATGACTACTGTATGTGGGCGTGACAATGCTTTAGAGTATAACAGGTAGCTTTTGATGACTACTGTATGTGGGCGTGACACTGCTTTAGATTATAACAGGTAGCTGTTGATGACTACTGTACGTGGGCGTGACACTGCTTTAGAATATAACAGGTAGTTGTTGATGACTACTGTATGTGGGCGTGACACTGCTTTAGATTATAACAGGTAGTTGTTGATGACTGCTGTATGTGGGCGTGACACTGCTTTAGATTATAACAGGTAGATGTTGATGACTACTGTATGTGGGCGTGAATCTGCTTTAGATTATAACAGGTAGTTGTTGATGACCACTGTATGTGGGCGTGACACTGCTTTAGATTATAACAGGTAGTTGTTGATGACTGCTGTATGTGGGCGTGACACTGCTTTAGATTATAAAAGGTAGTTTTTGATGACTACTGTATGTGGGCGTGACACTGATTTATATTATAACAGGTAGTTTTTGATGACTATCGTATTCGTACTTCTTATTTCCTGAGACATATTTTATTTGAGTTGATAGTTTTGGTAATTTATTTTCAGAGCATTGTTTCCCCGTGTGGTTGCCGGGGTAGAATACAACCACTGCAAATCCCGCTAGAGGCAGAGGGGTAGGAGCCCCCTTCGTGTTCATTTTGTCATTTTTTATCATGCTCATTCAAGTTTTTCTTTATTACACGGCATATGCAAATGTGGAAACGTGGCTCCATCGTAAATGGAGTGTATACAATATAATTTGCATAACAGGTTAGGTTCTTGGCCCATTCTCCATAATTATGTTATCTAGATGTAAATGGAGGATGAGCCGGCATGTTAATCCCTGTTTGGTGCCATCTAAGCTTTCTTGTGTTGGTGTGCCGTAAAACCCCAGTTCAATTCAATTCAGAGCATTGTTCTATAACAATGGGAATCTACTCACGTTATATCCAGCAATACTCAAGAAACACTCAGAAAGTGCCCACGAACATTTTAATTCGGACGATCAGAGAAGAAGCTTTTGCAAAATACGTACTTATGTGAGATATGAAATTCCTCTAAACCAGGCTGGCCTTAAAAGAGAAATAAAACACATCGAATGTTAATGTACAATGGTCAATTCTGTTTTAGAGTAATCAACAGTTTACGGTCGAAGTCCAATTTCGACAATATGAAGAAAGAAAAGATTTGTTTTGCAGAAATCAGCAGTTATTTAGTCGAAGTCCATTTTCGATAACAGGAAGAAAAATAGATCTGTAAAAACGAAACAATGGTTTGATGATAATTGCATGATTATTTCTAGACATATTAGATACTTAAAGACCTATTTCCAGCCTATTGTTTTCAGAGTTTGGGGAATTTGATTTATAGTCAGACGTAATTCTCTGTTAGTCATACAGTCACATGGAACAATGGTGTTATTCAACCGAGGCCCGTGAAAAAAGCGTTTCTATGTGGTGAATAGGTTAACATATATAAATAGTGTTTTCCTTATATGTCTTTTGGTAATATGTTTTTATAACAATACACAACTATGAACGAAGTGTTTGTACTTAGTATTGCTAAACTGTGTGGTTGTGTTTCACTCATGCTTCAACAAACTATCAAAAATGTAATTAGTTTGAAATCAACTAGAAATCAACTAGAATCTGTTATTATATAACATTTTTTTTATTGGCTGTTAGTCTGTTAGCTGTTAGCTATTGTTTAAAGGCAGACATGTGCATGCATGAACTTTTAAGTTTTTAACGTTTTCTATCCGGTTCAATACAGTACAGGATTTGCGGTCAATAGTCTTTTTAGGAGGTATGTAACATAAGACTATACGAATATAAGACCTGAACACGTTGGCTTTAGGAATTCTGTTCGCACTAGAGCACGAGTAATCACTTCCAAACAATAGATGTAACAATTCAATTCGTTCCAGTGTCTGTTATGCATACTTTTTTTGATACTAGCAAAACGTTGATTGTTTCAATAGAACATAACTATATAATACGTTACCGATGTACACTATTGAACTAGTAGGTATAACACTCGAACAGGAATTGTAGCGTTCACAGTCAATCAAAAACACGCATTCAAAAGAAACAATAAATAACAATGATGACTGTGTTCAACGTATGCGATCGTACAAACTTAAAAGGTTACCGCCTAAGAACGGTCAGTGGCAAAACAGCCGCTGGGGGTTTAAACCAGGTGCTAGGGTACACTCTACGTTTACCCTATTCGCATTATTCGACTAATATACTGATAAATTTTAAATATGATATTTTACTTACTATGGTGTTCCACTGTTATATACTTATCTGAATTAGTACAAACATTTATTTGGAAAAAATGTATGACAATATAATAAATACTGACAAGTCTGAGGGACAGCCATATCCCCCGCCGCAGTGTTTTTTCCTATGTAGCTGCAGACCCCTGATTTGGTGTTTTCTTTAAAGGAAGTGTTATCAGTGCACATAAAGCAGAAAGCAAAATCAACAAAAGATTAACGTATAACACTACAAAAGGCAGTTACTTTAATTTCATTCTGACAGAGTTATTGTTACTGCACTCTGCACTTCTTCTCATTGCCCTCTATCTTTGTGCGAAGTTTCATGACAGTCCCATTAGTAGCTTTTAAGCCATGCACCCGACAAGAATAATAATTATAAAATAACAAAGGCAATAACTCTTATTTAAATGAACATAGCTATGTTTTTTGCATCCTCCACATCCTCGTATAGCTCTCTGTCATTGTGTTTCATTGCAGATTCATTAGTAGATTTGGAGCTATGCTTCGGGCAAGACTTTAAGTATAGACATACAAAGGCCTTTAACTCTATTGTCCATTAAGATGGAGTTATTTCCATTGCAATCGTCACTTCATCTACGTGCCCTCTATCATTGTGTGGTCTAGTAGTTTCTGAGTTATGCTCCGGACAAGAATTAAGTATACACTTACAAGAGCAATAAATCTAAATTAAATGAAGACATAGTTATGGTATTTGCAGTCTGCACCTCCTCTCATTGCCCTCTATCATTGTGTGAACTTTCATCGCAGTCCCATTAGTAGTTTTCTAGTTATGGAACATACACAAATTATAAGAATAAAATTACAAAGGGCAATAACTCTAATTTAAATGAAGGCAGTGTTATGGTTTTTAAGCTCTGCATGTCCTCTTATTGCACTCTATCATTGTGTTAACTTTCATTGATTGCAGTCACATTAAAAGTGTTCAAGTTATGGAGCGGACACGAATTATAAATATAAAATTACAAAGGGCGATAACTCTTATTTAAATTAAAACAGAGTTATGGTTCTTCCACTCTGCACTTTCTCTCATTGCCCTCTATAATTTTATAAAATTGCATTGCTGTCCCTCAAATAGTTTATGAGTTATTGAGCGGACACAAGTTATAGGTATAACATTACAAGGGCAATACTTCTAGATTAATGGAAGGCAGAATCATGGTTTTTACACTCTGCACGTCCACTCATTGCCCTCTATCATTGTGTGAAATCTCACTGCAATCCTATCAGGAATTTTCGAGTTATAGGGCGGACACAAATCATAAGTATGAAATTACAAAGGGCAATTACTCTAATTCAAATGAAGACAAAGTTTTACTAGATGGTGTAACTATTTTTTGTCCATTATATATATGCAGATGAAAATGCTTAAATTTATTATTAAAATGTTTAGACTTTGAAAGGATTATTGATAAAAACTTTACGCCTATTGTAATCAATACTGAAAAGGAGATCCTCGGGAAGCAACAAACACAAACAAGAAAGAAACGTAGCATACTCGTCGTTATTGAATCTGTTCATGAGAGGTAATATAATCTGCAACACCTTTCACGTCCTCTACCACTGGCCTAATCACACATACTGGGCTTGACGATCCCAATGGACCAGTGAGTAATCACACTATTGATTTTCAGTCGGGACGACTTAATTCTTACATACGTACAACATTTCAATTAACACGTTGGCAACTTAAGTGTTGATCGTTGATGTTGATAATAATGATGTTATTCTTTGTCTATTTTAATTCCATTATCAAAACTACATTATGAATTGAAATTGAGTATACATGCCTTCGGTTCGTGTCATGTTTAAACCTCCAGGCTCATTGCAGCAGCAGAGTTGCTGAGACTGGTATCAGTCTATAAATTAGACTATAAACAATACACTTAGACAAATTAAGAAAATAATTGATTTCAAGCGCTTCATGGCTGAATTTATAGAGTGGGGAAATCCATCAAGTGTTTACCTATGGATTGAGATAATATCATTTGAGTGATGGTAACTGTGGTGATTTATAGCTCTGGAGCTGTCTGGTCAGTGTGCCTAATGTAAACTTAATGGTGTGTGAAATAACTGGAATATGATAGCAGCTTCATTATGGTCAGTATTGGGAGATGAAGATGGCATTAAATATATCATTGTCCACCGCCATATGCATGCCATCTTCGAGAATGAGTAAAATTGTATTTCAATATGTCTTACTGGTGTTCTTTTGTACTTCCATACACACTTGTTTTATGATTTCCCACATCAAACAAAGCATAACGTTATGAGTGTAATCTATAATGTGTACATAAATATAAATGTATTGGTAAATAAATGTTTTTATGTAAACTTAATCTCTACCCGGATACCTGTAAATATACGAGTATATTCATTTATACTTAAGCGTCGTTATCACGGTAAAAGTTTATATAACGCATGAACCGTTATGCGAATTTTCTTCTCAATTAGAAACAATCCGCGTGACGCTTTCACAACGCACCAGACAGTTATAAAAACTGCCTACATTTGTGCAAATTATTCCCATCATCCCACCCTTTTGTCTATCTATCATATCATTTAGCCTACGATAATAGATATGTACAGGTTTTCGGTTTGAGATTTATTAAAAATATATCTATATTATGCCATGTTTCTGACATATATCATTTATTGGAAAAACAAAAACAAATGTTATTACTATTTGTTAATGATATATAGGGTCGTATACAAACCACAGCGTCCGAACGTAGGTGGCATCGTAGGTCCGCACTGTACTGCAAACAAGGACTTGAAACTACAATGAAAGAGACAAAAAACAACAGAAAGGGTGGTGAAAACAGGGTCACCGACTTGAAACGGTCAGTAGGCAATAAGGCCTACTGGTTAGCTTGAATCGATTTAATATGCGCACATCCAGAGAAACTAACTAAAGATATACATACAAAAAAATAAACATCTCAGGATGTATCCAGAATCGTACTGAACAACCATAGTAGTTGCAGCTAAAGAGAAAACCAATCTAGGGTACGACCAGAAAGATCATGCACCCACCTCCCTTAGTTGGGGTTTCAGTAGGTACAATCATAGAGTCCTTAGAGGTAGTCCAGTCATCGCACAAGTGAAAAGTGAAGAGGAATGACTGACTGTAGAGGGGTCAATCACTAAACATGCAGTGCGCTGTAAAACCAAATGGTTATATCCTTTTCTGACGAACTTCCTGATTAAATTTGTAAAGCGGTCAGGAAACCCGTCAGACCCCTTTAACTTTCGAAGTTTATAGACCACATCTCCATAAAATGAGGGTTGTGATATGCCTAGTCGCAGAAGTGTTTTAAGGTTGGTTTTGTACTTTTCCAGCAGGCCCTCGTTGCGGCGGTAGAGAAAGATCTACGTAGTTTGTGATAACGAAAACCCTGCTGAAGAAGTTTACTTGTAAATGAAATCATCTCTCTTATCATAGATTTTAGTATGAATACAATCATTTGAAATCGAGAGATGAAGATCGAGAAATGCTACTACTGTATCCGAACTGTTGGCTTTATTCAACGTGAGCTCTGGTGGATAAATGTTAGTAATCATATGAGCAAAGAACGGATTATCAATATTGAGTATGTCATCAAGATACCGAAAAGTATTATTAAAGGCATCAATAATTTCATCCTGGCTAGCAGGTGACAAACTCAACATAAAATCTATTTCATAGCAGTACAAAAACAAATCTGCAACAAGTGGCGCACAGTTAGTACCCATAGAAATTCGAACAACCTGGCGGTAAATAGTTTTACCGTATCTTATAAAGATGTTATCCAGAAGAAAAGATAAGGCTCTACAAACATCAGTACAAGTCCACATATTACACTTATCAATGGGGGCGTTGGTAAAGAAAGCCCTGAAATTATTACAAGCTAGAAAAGTTGTACCTTCTCTAGCAAATGTCTTCTGAATAAGCTGAAGCAATTTTTCTTTGATAAGATTATGTGGTAGTGTAGTATACAGAGTAGAAAAGTCGTAGGTGCTTAGAGAAGAGGCATGACAATGCTTTCACCGTAGTTTGTCAAGAACTTCTCCAGAGTTTTAGATAGAGCAAAACAGATTGATTCCTGAGTTCTCGAAGGCCTTTCCGCAATATTTTACAATATGTTCTTTAATTTTAAGGCGTGGCATGGCGTTTTAAGTCCCCACACCTTTGATGTGAAAACGTATATATATCATTTAGTTAAAAAACAAATGCTATTACTATTCGATAAGTTCGTCATTTCTTAAATAAATGACAATTTCAATATTTCATACTGGTGTTCTTTTGTACTTCCATACACACTTGTTTTAGGATTTCCCACATCACACAAAGCGTAACGTTATGAGTGTAGTCTATAATGTGTACATAAATTGAGTTCTGCTCAACCCTGGGCTTGGGGGTGTGAACGGTAGCAAGCATATTTCACTACCGTTCATGAACAGTCTCGATCAAACCGAGACTGCAATATTTCGTATTTATCGTGTTCGGTCGTTTCCAAAGGTCCACTCTCATACTCTTTACTATGAGTTCGAGAGTGAACAAACTGTCAGTATACATATAGAGGTGTGGAAAAAAGGTATAATGAGACTATAAATGTGAGTGTTTGAGATGTTTTGCCATTTTAGTATATTTTAGTATAATGGCCCTGCTGGAAAAAATGTTATGCAGTGCTTAGGAAATTTACATTGGTATAGTAAATGTAACCGTACAAGAACGCTGATGCTCTTTTCAAACTCAAAAAAAAAACACAGGATATTTTGTTTTTATTTCCTTCGATTGATTATTGTCTTTTGAAAAAATTCACATTGCATAATGAAAATGATTTAACAAACTGTTGATGCTGGCAGCAATGCATGTGTATTTTGCTCCTTGTGTGTAGTACAGTGTGAACCGACGATGCTATTGCATTTGGATGCTGGCGTTTCTATAGGACCATTTATTTCAAGGCAATGTATAAATATGATATATTAACTAATCAAATAAAAGTAAAGAAACGTAATAATTACTATGTTGAATGGATGATGATAAATATAATAATAAAACAAGGAGGGTGTTTACAAAACATGTTATTATTAGATGGAAAAAGCAATTAAGTTTTGATTACAGCAATTAAAATATGAACATATTAGAGAGAATCAACAGAAAGCTGCAAGTCTGACAAATAATTATGATCTGTGAAGCTATATATTAATACAGTTTTACTGAGAAGTCGTTCAATCAAAAGACAATGAGGTGGGTTTTTAAGTATATAAACTTTATGGCTCTTGTTGTTAGGGCATAACTGTAACCTAATTACCCCTGATCAACACGGTTATAAGCTTGACCGCATTGATGTAACATGATAAATTACCAGCCACTTGGCTGTCCGGTGGTTGACTGGATTTCACCAGTCCTTAATGTTTATACAAGACCATATACGTTATAAGTGGAGATATTTCCCTCTTTTAGTGCTAAAAGAAAAGTATGATAATAGGTTATAACATTAAGGACTGATGCCAGTCTAAGTAAAGCGTTAATTGAATTAGCTTGAGTTAAGGTTTTACAGATATGATATAAATGCTCAGTTCCAGCTAATTATTACGTTCACCACAAACTATTTATTTAAAAAAATATCGAGTGAATATCATCATAAGCTCAAACAATTAAAGTTTTTGACAAACTAAATCTTGTAATCACTGCTTTTGAAGAAAAAATTGTGTTCATTACGATTGAAATAAAAACTATCAGTCTTGTAAGTATGCACCTCATTGTACGCAAAATATATTTTGAAAAATATAACTGAATTTGAAGAGTTGAAGTGATCGTGTATTATACTATATCGTGCTACTTTGCAGAAATACACACACCGTATTACCGCGCGGTGGACAAATATCCTAAAATACAAAGTTAGAACGTACGCACTATCAGTGATGCATTCTGAAAAGGATCGTGATGAAGTCAGTATGGTCGACTGTCTGTGTTGAAAAAGACGCATTGAACAAATATAACTATACTTCATTAATATGAAAATGCAAAGACTAATAATGCAGCTGAAACGATGATGCCATATATCGTAATATTAACACTTTTCGAAGAAAAGCGGTTATATTGTGTTTAGTCCCGTTCGTCCGTCCGTCTCGAAGTCTGCCCGTCACAGTTTTACACGTAACCTGAACTCTTCCTACATTTGGCAAATTTAGGTCTATGCTATCATTATCAACAACTACCAAATATCCATCATCATGTTACCCTAGTGTCATAGTCTAAGACACTTGTTAAGAATAAAAATCATCCGTTACAGTTACTTTTTTTCAATTTGAAATTGATTAATATGAATGCACTTAATATAAACACATTTTATGTTTAATACGTGTGACAGCTACAGTGAATGAAGACAAATAGTCCTTTAATATAGTTTTCTTTTAGCAGAAACAAATAATTTAAAGTGAATAGACACGAAATGAAGAAAAACTATTTGATGATGAAAAGTCATTCGTCAATGGGTAAATAAATTAAAAGTACACATGATAAAATATTGCATCAACAAAACAAAGACAAGAAATATAAAAAAATCCGACAGAGAAAGTAGCATTCAAGGAGGACAGTCCACCACAAAACACAGAACCAAACACGCAAACAGACAAACAAGAAGGCAAAAGTAATAATAGTTTCAAACGACATCACAAACACAAAAGGGTTGACAATAGGGCTACCGCCTCTGAACGGTCAGTGGCAAAGTAGGCCACTCGGGGTTTAAACCGGTTCTAGGGTTCACCAAACCTCACACTTACCCTACTGTCATCACATTAAAACAGGACAGTGTAAATAAGGAAATCCCCGCCATGATATAATCTCTAACCAACAAGGCAGCATCAATAGGCAATATAAGTAAAACATAACTATGCTCGTGTAAATATAATACAAAAAACAATAACCTAGAAAGCCACAATGAAGGTACTCAATGACTTGTCAGAAGCCAGAGCAACAAGAGAATAAACCATTAAGGGCACGACAAGAAAGATCATAGACAAACATTAAACGCCACCGTCCCAATGGGCTTTAGGTAGGCGTCATCATAGGGTCCATAGCCTGTCCGGTCATCGTACAATTAAAGAAGAAAGCATAGTGGCGAACTGTAAAAGGGTCCACCACCAAGCATGCAGTACGTTGCAAAATGATAGGGTCATAACCTCTTTTGATAAACTTTTTAACAAGTTAAACAAACATAGTATGAAAGTGATCATGACCAAGAATCTTACGAAGTTTATAAATCACATCACCATAGAAGTCAGGTTGTGATAGTCATTGTCGCAGAAGTGTCCTTAAATTACTTTTATATTAATAATAGATATTTTGCCGTGGAATACTGTGCATGTTAAATCAAGCAAGACAAATAACCTCAGTGCTGGGGCGTTAAACTCGTTATATATATAACATAATTATTGAGTTGTGGATTTCTTTCTTTACATTGTCCCTTATTTTATGATGACATTTGTGTAAAAGTGAGGTTTGGTGCACCCTAGAACCTGGTTCAAATCCCACGCGGCCTTTTTTCCGCTGACCGGTCCAAGGCGGTAGGGCTGATTTGTCCAAGGGGGGACCCTATTGGCAACTGTTTTATATTTGTGATGTCACATATCTTGCCTCTTATTTATCCTTGTTTTATTGTTTGTTTCGATGCGTGTTTATGGTTGATTTTGGTTCGATTTGTATTTTTATGTTTGATCAGCTTTTAAAACAACAATTCATTTTACTTTGGTACTGTGACATTGATACATTAACGGCAGTTAATTCATATTAACCGCTGACAACATTTGTAGACGTGTGAAATAAAAACATAGGTCCGGAAGTTTCGATTAATGCGAAGACCTTAAACTATCAATCACACTTATGGTTAGACATAAATGATATCTCATACTGAAGCTAAAGATTATTTTAATGTTTTCTAGTACGGAAAATCACTAATGGATGTAGAACTTGGCCATTACATATAAGTAACTTCTTTAACTTATGCATATACAAGAAAAACTGATGCAAAGCATATAATAACAAAAATGTAGAAATATTTTAAAAAGTATAAAACGTTATATGGCAACAGTAAGCAATAGTAACTTGAGAAGAAAAGCGCAAACTTAAGATATCAAAACATATTTAAGTGTTTGCATTAATTGCTGATGATATATATTTCTAGAATGTTATGAAGATTTTTAGAATGTTGAGGTAGTTTGAATTAAGTAAAAAAAAAAGATAAAAAAAAGAAGCTGATATGATCAGTGAAATGTGTACTATGACAAATGGTTGGGGTAGGTGGACATGTATTCGGAAGAAGTGGTTTGTAGTGGTAAGATATCATACAGTTTAGTTTTTTGAATGTTTGACGCTGATCTTTGTCATAGGTGTGTGCCACGTAGGGCTGATCATGAGATTTACCTGGGTGGAAACAAGTATTGCATGACCTGCATCAAGAAATATCATGCTCAAGCAAAGTTTCAAAGCTGTATCCGTTACAGTTACTGAAAGAAGTGCACCTTCACATAAAACTTAACCAAATACGCAGACGCCGATCAAGGGATGACAATAAATAGTATTTTTAAAAAAAAAAACATACTGGCGAAAAAGTGGACCTTAACGGAAAACTTAACCAATATACTAAGTTCAAAAAGGGGCATAACTTTTGCAGAAAGCAGAACAGAGTTATGAAACCTGATATGCTTGACTATGTTATGATGTAGAACAACTGTATAAAGAGTCAAAGTTGTAGCTGTAATAGTTACCTAATATATGGACCTATGACATCGCGCCAATTTCAATACAGCAATTTCAATACGACAACACGATCTTATGGCAGTATTTTACTCCCAACATTTTGATCAGTCTTTTACCCCAACATTTTTAATCACGTGCTCCTCCACCTCCATATCTTATCTGTACAGTAATTCGACGTTATAATATACACTGAACATTTGAAACCATTGTAATCGTGGTAAAACCGTTGACGAGAGGTTTTTTGGGGCAAAAGGTATGTACGGCATTTCAATTTTGGTAGGTGTTGTGGTAATATGGCATTTTAGTTCTAAGAGTAGAGGTCATATATAATTTGGATAGATCTACTGTGCATACTTTTCAGAATTGTTTTTATTACATGTACTTGGTATATGATATGGTCAGATAGAATGAAAAGATACGCTCTTGGATCTGTTTACAATCTTGCCATAGCCATCTGTTACGCTTCACTAAGCCTAAAATTCATTGTGACCCCACCCCCCATGTTTAGTAAATGTAAGTAGGTCACAGGCTGTTGCAATCTGAATGCTGTGTGGAGTTTTGAGAAATCCGCTCGTATGTTTTGCGGCATTGTTTGATGTGGTTGGTGTGTTTAAAAAATTGTTTTATAAATTGTATTATAATATTGTGGTGAACTTGTACTATGATAATGTTCTATTTTACATATTGCTTGTTATCGCTATTTTTGTGCGCATGCGTGGAAGTAAGCGTCAGTTGACCTTGTCAGTTTTGTATAGTCTTGGCCTCCCAAGACCGTATAATGCATAAGTCTTACTTGCAGATATCGGTCTGGGAAGATTAGGCCAACTAAAGCGCCCACTAGCGATTAGCACAATTTATTCGCGAGCTTTCTTCACGCGCATAAAGTCGACGTTTGCGTGACGTCATGTTGCAAATAAACTTACAACGTCAATTGTTGATGCACCAGTTAAACATATAAACGTCAATTGCTGCTTCTCATAAGTTAAAAGTAAGAAATTAATATTAAATTAACTTGAAAATACGTTTTGTGAAAGTCTCTAGAATCTCGCCAAAAGCTCACTAAACGTGAAGGGCGATTATAAATGTCCTATATTCCCCAGGTCCTGGTTCTGGATCCGTATAGCATAGCGTAACGAAGAAATCAGAAGCGGGCTGGATGACCGAGGCTAAGTTTTGTCATTCGCAACAACTCGTACACTGCTTCGTAGTCTTGATCATCTTCGACGCTTTATTATAAATACATTTTTTTTTACGTCTTGACCGTTTGTGCAGAAACAAATTAAAATCTTGGAGAACGTGACCGTAATGCTTTTTTTTTAAAGTATTTCTGACCATCCACATTTAGTTATTCGATATAATAATGCAGTTTTCCTCCTGTTTATCTTTGTTTATTAATAAATGTATTGTCTTTCTGCCTTTCTGTATATCTTGGATGGCAGCTGTTCCTGTCTCAGCCAATCAAAAACGATACCAGTGTATCGGCAAAAATCAAACTTTGTTCAGGAGGACTGTTCTAGACGTTTGGCTTGAAAACAAGCAAGCGTCGGAGATGATCTAACTGCTTCACAGTATTGCTCGAATTTAAATCGAATGTTTCCATATGGGTTACGTCATCGCGTCTTAGATTCCCGCCAAAACAAATTTACATTCAAAATCAAAGTTATCATCCAAATTTTGCAATGTCATTCAGCCGATTGCTCCATCAATAGTTTATTTACATGAAAGCAGTGAAACAATTTCATCTGCATTATAAAAAAACATTCAAAGCATATTATACAACAACAAGTGTGGACAGCGGCCATATTGTTTACATAGCAACAGTGCACTATGTTCTGTGCCGTTGCCTTCCGGCTAACAAAATGACAAGATTTTGAACATAACGAAGCTTGATATACACATGAGGCCGGATTTCGAAGAATGACGGGATTGGCCGAGTTTTCACGATTGCAGTTTTGTTTGTTTTTGGAGCCACTTTGAAATCTGTAATGTTTTTATATAGTCGTTTTTGAGAAGGTATGCCTTTATTATGCTATTAAACGGTAGTAGCTACCCTATGATCAGACCACCTTGAAGTCAAAGACAAAAGCTATCAAAATATAAGCCGTTTCTTGTTTATATATTCAATAAACTATCGTAAGTTATCGTGACCTATGATGTTTCCACTGTTAGCAACGTGTGTTATTACTGTGAAAAATTAAACCATATCTACTAATACAAGTATGACAATAAGTCCGTATTAAAAGGAGAAAGTTTAACTGTTTCGTGAAAAACAGCTGCAAAGAATAAAACAACAATACATGAAAACATTGAATGTGTTCATCTAAGCATGATATAACACAAACATGAATATGAAACTGGTGGCTTTATATTAAATTGAATGCATGTTGTGGCACTGCGTAATAAATATTAGGCATAACTCTACTATTCTAACCAGGGTTCAAATTTAACACTTATTTATATGCTAAATGCAAGTAGTTTTTTGCAGATTGGAAGTAAACAATATTAGCGCTTGCTAAATTGTTCAAGAAATAAAATAAACCCATTAAACCTCCGTCTACATTTATTCACTGAACATATTTATCTAACTCAGTTAATTATTGGATATACGAAAGTGTAATTAAACATTATTACATTCCTGCATCTAGCTGAGTGTGAACATGTCATTATTACATGTATAGCAATCCTTCTAAAATGAATCAAGGTTTTAAATACCTTGATTAAAATAGCAAGTAATAACGATTCGCACTTGCTTTTCTTAGCAAGTGACTAAACATATTAAATCCCTGAGGCCAACATAATTGTTCGGCGCCCCTTGAGGGCGCCGGACATACTGTGGTAGTACTTTGACCTTAGGCATGGGGAATCAAAAGGACTGATAGTTGAGTATGTTTGGATTGTAATTAAAAATGTTTAAATGGCATTTAAAGCATGCTATAAAACGCACCAGAATAAGATATAAAACACAAGAGATAAAACTGCTTAGCGATTTCTTGAATTTCTGTAAGAAATGATGCACCAATAATTCAAAAATTATACAAAATCATTTCATTAAAACGATGTCTCCCGCGTGCTTATCTCCCTTATAAAATCAAATGGTTAAATGCGTAATACGAATTTTAGAAAAATTTAACGAAATTTATCGATCGTAATATCTGCGTTTCAAATGTTTTCACATTGTTCTCGTTTTTAAATCGTTTTGATTAATTATTATTGGCAAATTACATTAAATGTTGCTAAAAAATGAGAAAATACGATGATATATCGGAAAGTTTTGGCATTTAAATTTCGTTTACGGGAAATCGCTAATTTTGTAATGCTTCATTTTGACTGTCAAATGCAGACAAATGTATTGAAAACGAAAGTAGATTTATGAGCGCAGACTCGGAATCAAAAATATTCAAAATTATGCGACTTCCAGTCGAAATGGTGTTATGAAAAGGGTGTAATAGATTTGTTTGAACCCATCCCCCTTTACTTTTGAAAATCCCCCCACATTTTTAGAGGATTTGTATAGGGTGGGTACGAGTGTCTGACCAAAGAAGAGATTCCAGATTGCCTCGTGGTAGCGGCCTGCCCAGTTAGCACACTACGCACGGGGGATTTCCTCACCCCCAGGGTTTTGCGTTTGTTGTTGTTTTTATTCATATTGTACACAAAGGTGGTACAATGTGTTTGTGATTGCTTTTATCACCAACAACAGTTGATTACGGTTACTTACTACCCTGTATAATTATGGACAGTATAGTATGGTTATTATATAATCATGTATGATTGCTTTTGTGTTAAGTAACCCGTCAATTAGTTTAACAGTTTTTAATGTTTGTATGTGTATATTATGTATACACACTTTTTCTATGTAACACGTATGTTATAGAGACACTATGTTTGTGTCACGTGTGTTTATAGTTCAAGCACAGAAATCGTCTCTGATTCCACTCGGATAGACAATAATCCGAACTGCAAGAGCGCTTTCGGTCTTGAAACCTTCTTCAGTTGCAACATGCAATCCTAAACGATTTCTATTTAATACATAAATTCTCTCATTTACTGATGTAATGAGGTTTATATCGGTACACTGTGATTAACCAATTTAGTATGTATAATGTATTCAATCTGTCTGAGTTAGTTAGTAATACATATTCAATACTTTATATATGTGTGGTTCTTATTGAGAACTGCTATTTTAAAGTACAAAAGTACTGTAAGACAAATCGGGTAGGTACCGAATGTATTGTCTTTTAATGAACATGCAGCAAGATGTTCAGACACGACTGGGTTGGTACCGTCTTAAATGTGTCTTATAGGTAGCATGTATTCCGAAGAAAACACTATTTATAATTACTCGTCGGGTTGGTACCGAGACAAAATTTGGAGTATCTCCAAATGTGAGTAAATATGTTCTCATAACAAATATATTAGCAAAATAAGACACGAATGTGTCATATATTCCGAGGAATATGCAGTTTACACGTCGGGTTTGTACCGAGACAAATGCTGGAGTATCTCCAGTAGTGTGTAAATCTGTACTGTATATAGCTATGTAGATTACACGTCGGGTTGGTACCGAGACAAATTCTGGAGTATCTCCAGAAGTGTGTAAATCTGTACTGTATATAGATAGCTAACAGAAAGTGAAATATACAATGTTTTCAGAGCTGAAAACATGCGTGTGACTCAGTCGATGTAGGGACAGCGACTGCCTACCTATCTCGCTGCTGGTGTTTCTACAAAGTGTAGTGTGTTGGTCATTAATTGGTTCCATCTGTGTGTCTACCGTCTTCCTTTTGATAACTGTTTCGACGCGAATCAATTGACGCGCTCAGTGTGGTCAATTAGTTCACGCTCAAGGTGAGAAATTCTTCTGACCATACTACCGCCGATATATCATGATTAATTACCCTTCGGCAGTACTTCTGATACTGTACGAGATCTCGATTGGGTAATAGTTAAAAATGCGTTAATGTCATTTTTCAGTAAACCACCAGATATTAGAATCTAACAGCCGTGTTTACTTCCAAGAGCATATTTTATAAGTGTCTCTTTATGTATTTGTTTCTCTATGCGTGTATAAATATAGTTTTTATTAAAGTAAAAACAAGAGTATATATTTTCCCTACAACAAGTTTAATGTACCTTTTAGTATATCTTTTATTTGAATTTTCAGTTACAATCCTTAGTATAAATCAATCCGTGATAGTCACGATGTATGTGTGATGTAGTTTGCCTCGACAATTAGCACGTTGTGTTTTACCTTGGTATACGACGGCTTGTGTGCTTTTTAATTATATGACATTGTGTTGTGTCTATGTCGCCATACACTGTTTGATTTGCCTGTCAGTTTCAGTGCTCGCTAGTGTATTTTTAACATAAGCAAGCTTATCTCTCCATTGTTTTCCTGTAAGTGTATCGTATTTGTTAGTCTACATATATGTTCTATATCCCTATATATTCATATTTTTATTCCTATTCCTGAGAATTATTTAATTTAAATACATATTGTGTGTATTTATGGCATTTCTAGTCTGCCGGAGGGCACATACATACATGTACACATCCATGTACATACACATCCATACATGTATGGATGCCCACGGGATATTGTTAAGAGTACAGTATAACCACAATGGTTATATTTAATAGTAGCTTTTGGTTTATTCCGTTAGTTGCAGACTAAACTTATTTTAACTAATACGTCACGTGAGGTGTACGTATTTTATTAAATGGGTATGCTACTTTACCTATTACCTATATGGAATAGGCTAAGTTGGTATATACCATATACGTGTAGTTTGAAGAGACTGCGTTACTGATTCATTGATGTTAGAGAGGAAACGTAATTGCAGCACTTTAGATAGAGTACACACACATTCGTATATATAATGAGTTTATGTTTTTTCAAAGACAATACTGGGTGAGATTCGTGTATACACTGTGAACTCTCAGGCGAATAATTACGATATAATAATGTCCATCAGTTATTGCAACTCAATAAAACTAGTGTTAGTTTTGTTCCGTAAGACTACATCAAGTAGATATAAAAGTCGAACAGACAAAGTATGCCGTGTTTACTTCCAAGAGCATATTTTATAAGTTTCTCTTTATGTATTTCTTTCTCTGTATGTATATAGATATAGTTTTTTTTCCATGTGCTTGAATACCCATTTTATTATATTGTTTTCTTTCTGTGCCAAATTCTTTTTAAACTTTATAATACTGTATGTTCCTTTTTGGCTTGTGTTTTTTTTCGCGGGTATGTTGGCCTCAGGGATTTAATATGTTTAGTCACTTGCTAAAAAAAACATAATCGTATTCACAAATGTCATTAAATAGCGGATTCATTTCAAATTTGAATAAGTATTAGAAAACTGTTATTAATTTTACAAGTCAAATCTTTATTTAATCTTTTCCTACTTATATGTAAATATTCATTTCCATTTATTATATCTTTAATTTTAATTGTTATTACAATACACTTATTAATGTTGTAAAACATATTATATTATCATTTAAATAATCTTAGTTACATTTTTACTTGTCCATGTACTTGAGTACCCATTTCATTAAACTGTGTTTTCCAGTGCCAAATATATTTCAATTTTATACTTTGATTTTTATATGGGTATAATAAAAAACGTAATCATCATATTAAGTGCCATTAAATAATGACTTAAAATTTCCATTTTCAATGAGTATCATCAAACCATTATTGATATAATAAGTCTATTTTTGATCTAGTCTTTTCCTTGTTTTTTATACTAATAAAAGAAACAAGTTTTGATGTTTTAATATATATTTTTATAATGTTCAATTAAGTACAAACGTCTTTCTATTCCTGTTTGTTAACATATTTTTGATGCTAATGAAAGAAACAAGTTTTAATATATATTTTTATAATGTTCAATAAAAGTTAAGAAATAAATAATTGACTTCTTCACTTATTTTTGCACATAAGTAGGTTTTCTGGTCAAAACTGAAAAAGTCGGCATTACCACTGTTAGTAGCGCACTGGGCTTTATATCCAGAGGTCAGTTGGATCCTCAGACAGTACCATGTTGTCTTTAAACATGACACTATTTCTATAGCGTACACCCTTTATAATGATTGACATGCAACATTGTGTCTTATTGTCCCTCGTCTCCAGCCACTAATTCAAATGAGTAGATTATCAGTTACCTGTATAGATGGTTCATGTGATACAGTACTAGGTTTAATAACAAAACAAAAACAATTAGTCTAAAACTGATCGTCTGTTGGCCCTTCATGGCATAAAAACGACGTTAAAAATTCAAACAGATATGTGAAGTGCATTGTCCATTAATTCTTGGCTTACTTAGCTTTCTCTCCAAATGTTTCAACAACGACTTTGTAATCACTCGGCATTCATCACCTTATCTTTCCATAAACTATTTATTTAAACCTAATGCAGTCAATTCATTTAACACATTTTAAGGAAAGTCCTGCAACGAAACCGTTTGGAAAATTGTCTGAATGACCTAGTTAATTCAAAATACATTTAACCAAGTCAACATAGCAACGTTTGTTAATATTATGTCCATCACCACTAAATATACCAAGGTTTAGTACTGATGATAAGATAGTTAAAATAACTGATAAACACGTGTACTGTTATTTAATAACGTATGTTTTAATTCTTCAAAATTTTGGCGCCGAATTGATGCTTTGCATCAAGTTTTTCTTGTCAGAGTTTGTAACGATGTTTTATGATTGCAGTAGTTTTACCGTCAGTTTTTCCAATAAAATAAAGACAATCGACTTACATTTACTTGCGGTACCCTATTACTATTTTCCTGTGAACATGACTATTTATTGATTCGGTCTTAGAAACGAGAACATTTCTCATATATTCCGGAATAAATCAATCAATTAAATCATTATCAATTCAAAGCATCAATGAAACATGCTGAAAGTATAATGATATATAATCATTACTCATCTGACAGACTGTAATGTTTAAAATCGCCGACGAAGCTACAAACAAGCAAGTATATTATTCGCTATTGTAAATATAGATATAAAAATCGAACAGGAAAAGCAGCATTCAAGGACGACAGTCAGCCACAAACACACACAGAAACAAGGAACAAATGTAAAGATGAAAAAAGGTCAAATAAGATATCACAAACACAAAAGGGTTGACAATAGGGCTACCGCCTTGGAACGGTCAGTAGCAAAAAGGCCGCTGGGGTTGAAACCAGGTTCTAGGGTGCACCAAACCTCACACTTACCCTACTTCAACCCACAGAAACGGGACAGTGTAAATAAGTAAAGTCCCGCAATGAACTATTCTCTAACCAACAAGGCAGTATTAATAGACAATATAAGTAAAACATAAAGATGCTCTTGTATATACAAATACAAAAGAACACTAGCATAGAAAGCCACAAAGAAGGTAATCAATGACTGGCAGAAGGCAGAGCAACAAGAGAATAAACCATTGAGGGCACGACAAGACAAGACTTGTAAGAAAATTAAAAGTAAAAACATGTTAGTTTGCATTTGTAATTACAGAGCTCCAGGCAAACTTTTATGTCAAAGGTTATTTACAGCCTGAATAAATCTGCAATGCTGATTCAGATTATTTAAAAGAGAACATGTTATACCTTTTGTTATTTTTGTCTTATCTGCGTTTCATGGCAGACACTTGTGGATCACTTTGTCGTTCCGTCACACTTTAACCTGCAACCTAACCTTGGCCATAATTTGAAAGGAATTGACTCATGAAACTTCGCACACACCTTCATCTCATGTCTAGGCATGTCGTTATACATGTCCAATAACTCTGACTTTCATTTTTGCAGAGTTATGACCCCCATTTTTATATAAAATTTAAACTGCGATCTAACCTTGACCATGGCAGGCAACACAAGTGTTCTGTGGAACACACATTAATTGACTTCAAAATATGCCTTTATTATACTGAAATTGTACATTTTCGGTGCTGATTTTCTCCCAATTTATTTTTTTCGTGCCGATTTTTTAAATTTTAATGCTGAAATACTCCCGAAAATTGCTTCTCTGGAGTTATAGTATTAGTTTTTTTTAAACAATATCATGAAATATGCGCTATTGTTTACATAAATTCCATCATTTTTAAATCGGGAAATATGGTAACTTGCCCCTGAATCAGACTTGACTATAACTGTCATTTATTTATGGTTGATTTCTTAATATATTTGTTTATATCAGTTGATTTCATAAGTTTCCTTTACAGTCCAACTCAAGGGCTATTAGTGGTCCAGTGTTGCGAATAGTTTGAAAATTCATGATCCAGCATCTGACTTTGTAAACAACTGATGACAGACGACCATTATTCAATTAAAGCTGCAGCAGGTTTATTTCCAATCTTAACACTTGTTGTCAAGTACTAATGTACATGTATAATGTTACCATCTCTTTTGCCTTAATTGAATCACCCGATGAACACAGGCTGATTTAAAGCGTATGCTCCGTTAAAAAGGTGTGCTAACTTTGCAAACGTGCTAACTCTGCATTTACATAACAATTACCAGTGCTATAAATAAACCATTCGGATCTGCAAACTACGTATTTTATGCTTAAAACTAGCAGCTTCGCGCAGCATATAGGGGATATAGCATAATATAATGCACTAAGGTATTGAACATATTTATTTGACATAATGTGAACAATTTCATTCTATTCTGTTTATTTGATAGCACAATTGTCTATGTTGTAATGCTTCCAAATACTCTGTCAACTGTTTTCAGCCTTTCAATATAGATTTTGCGATATCCATTTAGAGACATATAAGTATATGTACTTGTTGCATAATTACAATTTATTTCATTCTCTAGTACTAAAACACAGTACACAGCTCATGCGAAACCCACACTTAACTCGATTCGCCAAGTTTTGCGGGTGGCGTGTGTTTGGACTCCGAGTATCCTTTTCGCGAATGTAGGCCATATTCGCATGGAGAAACACTCCGAGCCATCCCATGTAGACTCCAGTTAACCAAGAGTGCGTGCCTGTGATTGTTTATTGTTGGGAATATAAAAAATCTGAATTATTTCGAAAATTGTTTAGTTAGTCAGCACACTTGAAAATGCAAGAACGCATCAGAAAAGTTAAGAAGAAAATGAGACACCGGGTGTATATTTTCTGTACAAAATATGTATGACTCATATCTATAACGTTTACATTTCGTAACAGATGCGTATTTCGAACATTTAATGCAGTAAATCACAAGTTTATGTTAATTTTTGTTGTCCATTTTCAACAATATAAAAATCTATAATCGGCGCTTTAGCCAGATGCATTTTACAAGGCGGCATTGACAACAGGTTTAAAACCTGGGGTTCTTTTTTTCTGGTCATAGATACCATTGATGTATTTAAAAAAAAGCAGAAGAGTAAAACTGATTGCAATCTCCCCGAGTGGTTGCCAGGCAAATCGCGCTAGAGATAAAGGGTTAGGACCCCTCTTTATGTCTATTTTGGCATTTTTTATCTGGCTCATTCAAGGTCGCATGCATTGTGGAAACGTTGCTCCTTCGTAAATAAGGCGTATAATAGATAATGTGCAGCAACTTGCAGTTCCGCAGGTTAGAACTTTCTAGACACGTTCTCCATGTGTTTTCTTGATGTATGTAGAGGATGAGCCTGACATGTTCATTCCTGTTAGGTGCCTTATAACCTATCCCGTGTTGTTGTGCCGTAAAACGCTGTTCAAATACAACAGATAACGATCATTTAAGTATATTATTAAATATAATATCATATTATATTTAATAATGTACTTAAATGATCGTTATATGTTGCATATTATGCAGCATTACTATTCGAATTGAAATGTTCGTTCGCCTTAATGCCGATAGATAATAGCAACCGTTGTATAAACTGCATTGTGGCCCAGAATGATATCCAGGAAATAGTGTATTAATGAGTTTCCAATTTCCAAAAACAGAAAGTGCAACATTGCTCTCTAAACTTACAAACAAAAAACAATAGGAATTAAACATGAGATTGTTATTCAGGTCATTTTCCAAAGGTTAAGATAACTGTTACTATAACCAAATGGTTTCTGCAGAAAAAAAATCACTTTCACTTAACGAAACTTCACCACAAACAATGAAGTTCGGGATTGTTATTTAGTTGTTTTTATTGTAAGGACCTATTTCCAACCTATTGCATTTGGGGGAGGAGAAAAGGAGTATATGTAACTGTAAATCACTGTTAGACACAACGTTGCATGAGAAATTGGTAGTATTCAATTTCTTAAAATTGACGAGGCCCTCCCAATACAGCGTGTGTATGAAGCCAGCATATTAAAATATAAAATCAGGTGTATCATTAGTTGTGTTTTGGTGTATTTTTATTCTAAAAAAATGAGTTATCAACAATGTTTTGTATTTAGTACAGCTAATTTATTAATTAGCTTTTTACTTCTTGATAAAAGTAAAGTTTGAAGCTATACCCTAGATAATATTCAGTTTACCAATGCTTTACATAGAGAAACTTTACTCGGGCCTCAGTTTATATACCTGAGCTAATCGTTCATGTAGCATGTAAGCAGTAAATTAGCATTGGGAAATAGGTCCTTAAATCAAGATCACTGCTATTGTACATAGACAATTGCTTTCTACTTAATTAATTGACTTTCCCTTGCATGATTTTAAGGAAATTTCACCGTAAGAAGTGGCTCGTGGAAAGGAAGCTCAAAAGGTCAAGGTCATTGCTACTATAAATAAATTAACAAAACCTTTCCGTTCAATAAATTTAGATTCCATTGCGTGATTTTAAGGAGACTTAACCACCAAGTACACCTCTTGAAAAGGAAGCTCTGTAATGATTTTCAGGTAATCTGAACAACAGGCAAGGTCACTGTTACTGTAATTTATAGAAGAAAGGTTTCCACTCAATAACTGTAGCCCCCTTGAGGGAATTAGCAAAAACTTCATAACAAGGTGTAGCTTACGGGGGAACTTTAGCATGTCATTGTTATTCGAGTAATTTATGCAAAGGTCAAGATCACTGTTAACTTAACTTTATCTTTTGATGGAGTTTAACAAAATTTCATCAAAATGTGTGACTTATTGAAAGGAAGCACTTTATTGTTATTCAAGTTGTTTGGTCAAAAGTCAAGGTCGCTGTTAATATAATAGGAAAACTGTTTGTTTTTTCCTCATTAAGTTTACTTTCCCTTGAGGGCTTTCTTGTGGAGTTGTGTAGGACTGAGGATTATCCATAATGCATTGTGCAGTTTTAAGATAGGTGGTTACACCTATAGGAGACAGGTACACCTAAACTAGGGGACTTGCAATTCGCTGAATTTGCTTATTTTTACTGGGTTCTTTCTTTAATTGAAATGTTTGAATTAATTTATAAGCTTAACCTGCAGCTTCATCTGGCCGATTCAAAGGCCATGCTTTTAGAGTTATGATCAGCGACCAGAATGGATGGTTATAATGATGTAAATATACAGTTTATATTGTAGTTATTTGAAGTAAAATATGTTTTATCTAATTTTAAATTAAACTTGGCTTATTTATTTGTACGCTCTGTCTGTGTTGTTGGAAACATCTCTGTAGTGTAAGGAAGCATGCTTTTCTTTCGAAAAAAGAGATTCGGTTCGAGTCCTGGCAGGGAACCTGGCACAGTTACTGAGCTGTACAAACTTTGTCCCAGGACAACCACAACTTAAAAAAACACCATTTTATAAAATTGTTTATAACATAAATAAACTAAAATAAAAAATAAAACAACTATTTCATATTTATAAATATATGCGCAGCAATAAAAGTGAGGCCGACATACACTATATAGTGCTACCCTTATTGTTAAATATCGAACTGTTTGTTGCTGTACAATCATATAATACATCCAAACTGGCGTTCTGAAATCAGACTAATCCAAAAGAAAAAAGACACACCTGATCACCTGAACTGATGTTTTTAATATATTTATCTCTTCATTGTTTTATTGAAGTAGACTGACCATTAACGGCAAATACAGCTTTTTTCATCTTCCGATTTTGGATGTGTCACTTGATTGATCATTGATTGGCAAAATTCTTAATATGCCATGCTAAACATTGATAATACACTATTTCCACTGACTTTCAAACATGTCCGTACTCCCCATGGTATAATACATATTTCATATATTTCTAATGCATCAGACATTCAAAATTTCATTTACAAGTGGATTGTGAGGTTGATTGTGTACTCATCTTCAAACAATAATCATAATGTACATAATTTAATATGTAAATACATCTAATACATCTAAACGCTGATGTAAGTGACTTTACTGCTTACAACTCACCTTCCCAGTAGATACCTTCCCATATAATACATTTATCTATGTACTGCAGTCTATTGTTTTACCATAAACAACACACAATCTGTTGTATTGGAGAATTATTTGAAATTGACCCACAAAGCAAATTCCAACAACATTCAGCGTTCTAAATGTCTCTGTATAACTGGGATATGTAACTACAGGGGGTACAAGGGGGCGTGGTACGGGAGACAATGGGGCGAGGATCGGGAGACAAGGGGACGTGAGTCGGGAGAGAAAGGGGCGGGAGGTTTTTAAAATTACAATTATGTAAAAAAAAAAATTATGAAGAATTATCATAGTTTGAGAGTTGTTTTGGGTGAAATAATTGTCTATATTGTATCAAAATCCTTATTTGAACATTAAAGGATTTTAAAATGAAGAATTATGACCTATTATCGATCATTATCTTGTGTATTGTTATTTTGTCTTCTTACAGTGCTTTGATCTACATTCATAGTGATTCATGGGGTCCATGGTGATCAGAAATGAGAAAATGGCTGAAAATCTCATGTTTTCAACGATAGGGAGAGGGAGAAGGGAAAATGGGAGGGAGGAGGGAGAAGAAAACCTCCCTGCACGCCCATTATTTAGACGACAACCTATAACTACTGTGGAAGCTATATCGATATTGTGTACAAGTTGTGTAACGATATACAAGCGAGATAATTTGCTCGTTGAATATTTCATGTAACCGAATGTTCAAACAGAGATAAATTTAAACTATTAAGCATATATTTTGTCTGATACATTACATCGGTGTAAAAGTATAAAATGTAAAACAAAAACATGAAACAACGTTTCAATCATATTATGAATGTTTTGAAGAGTTAGCATTGGGCCTTAATAGTGAGTGTGGCTTTATCTTAAGGTGTTCTACATATCAAGACATGTGTTGTCTTAATTGCATTCTCGGATTGTCGTAGAGTGGTTGTAGCATGAGCTTGGAGTAATGTATGCCAAATAGTCCTTGTCTTTAACTTTTTCAAAGCAAAAACACACCGAGTTGTCCGGTATAACATACATATAGTTTACGTTATTGACAGCACATTGACAATACCTTTGCATGTTTTGTATTCTGTCGGGTTCGGAATTTAGCCACTATCGCAGTTTTTCATTTAACATAGACGATTATATCGATTGATAATTGATGATGCCCTGATTACCGAGAGACCGTTCCTGTCTCCCTTATCTTGAATTGCTGGAAATACTCTGCGAGATTTCAAATGACATTTTTAAACATCGATAGCATCTAGAATGTGTTTTAAACGTGCTCAGTAATCTACGTTACGTGCTATAAAGAGCATGGCATGACTTAGCTTTTGAGACATATTTAAGGATTATTTTGAACGATTTAGGGAGCTGGGGAGGGTCGGTGCATATTCAACGGTTGCCACTTAAAAACAAACCATGAAACCAATTCAGTTAATTTAATTACGCCTATTTGATCGATTTAGTTCCGTTTTAATTGGTACGAAACACTAATTTTCTGCTACAATACAATATACATTGATTAACTTCCTTAATATAGATATTAAAATCGACCAGAAAAATCAGCATTCAAGGACAACAGTCAACCACAAACAAACACGGAAACAAAGAAATTGTTTAAAGATGAACAAAAGGCCAAATAAGACATCACAACAAAAGGGTTGACAATAGGACTACCGCCTTGGAACGGTCAGTGGCAAAAAAGGCCGCTGGGGATTTAAACCGGGTTCTAGGGTGCCCCAAACCTCATACGTAACCTACTGCCAGTAAAACGGGTCATTGCAAATAAAGAATTCCCCCCCACAAACTAGTCTCTGACCAACAAGGCAGCATTAACTGGAACGTATATGTGTTAAATTCATCGTTATGTTCAAGAAAGAGTCAGCTTGTTTTTTCCGTTTTCATCACACACACAACTTGGTGAATCATATTAGCTTTTGTACCACTGCCAAGCTGAATTCTTTATGCTATAATTGTTATGTTATCAGTTTTGAAAAATATGTAATAGGGTCATAATTTTAAAGTCGCTATAACTATTTTCTCTACTGGTTTTATACTCAATGCTGTGTCCTTTTGAAGTCTGTGTTTCTATGGGATATAAATCGTCATCATACATAATGTACATATCGGCATCGTTACAGAACATAGTTGCACGTGTTGAAGCGTTGCAGCATAATATACTGAACAAAATAAGTTTAGCACGGCCTACTTTTTCATTGGAATATGTGTGAGCATACAAAAAATATAATCTTAATACATACCCAATATCATTTGGTATTCTTTTATTGAACATTTACACTTAATTTCATTACTCCAAACGATTCATTTCATCAAGAAATAATCCATTGTTTCACAAAGTGGTCACATTGTAAAGTGCACAAGAAAATCAGTATCTCGTGTGCCAACCGTTTGCAGCGGTTACGGCTGGACAACGTCACCTCATACTGGAAATGAGTTTGTTAATTTGGTCCATGGGGATGTTATTCCATTCTGCATGTAACGCAGCCTCAAGTTCACAAACGTTGTGGATGTCAGGACGTTCTCTACCAAGTCTCTCTAAAATGTCCCACATGTGTTCTATTGGCGTTAAGTAGGGCCATCTCGCAGGTCAATCAAGTGATTCCACGTTGTTATCGCTAAAAACTGTCGTAGTGTGTCTAGCAACGTAGGAACAGCGTTGTTTTGCTGTAGGATAGCGACATTACGCTGATGTAACTACGGCATAATAACTGGTAAAACAATTTCATAACAAATAACGATCAGCATTGAGAGTTCCAAGTACCGTAATAAGCTCAGTCTTATTGTTGCACGTAATTCCCGCCCAAACCATGACTCTGCCGCCCCATAGCGATGTCTCTGCATTACGTTCTGCTCGTCGTAACGTTCACCACTTCTTCTCCAAATGCGGAGCATGCCGTCTGAGACTGAGAACTGAACTTTAAAACGAGACTCGTCAGTGAATAAAACATTATTACACTGACATTTAGCCCAACGCTGGTGTTGTCGGGCCAGTTTAGACATTCACGGCGGTGACGTTGAGTTAACGGAACTCCCTTGCATGACTTGCGACCGTTCAGGGAAACCGAATGAAGTCCGTTCCCTACCAGACCGAGGGCGGTCTATCAATCAACCAGTTTCGTCGTACTTGGCCTGAAGACGAGACAATGGCGTTGTGGCTTACACCAATATTACGTGCAATGTCAGAAACATTCATTCCTGCTTGGAGCATGTCCAAAGCTCTGTTATGTTGCTCTAACGTAAGGCTGGTTTTCTTCCCCATTGCAGAGTTTGTCAGCTTCTTTTACGGATCCGTACTATACAGGACTATTTCAATACAATGTACATGTTTTTAAAGGTTTATTGGGATTACATCAATGCAAACCGGTTACGGATAAACGAATCGAACTTCGCACGAAATCATGATACGGCAGTGCAGAGGTATACAATATTATGTAATTTAATTTAGAACGACAATCCGTCATAGGGGTATATTATAACATATATGTAGATTGTTTATAGTAACACATTTTAAAACCGAAAATACGTGCTAAACTTATTTTGTTCAGTATAAGTGTATCAAAGTTGGTCTCTTTGTCATTTTCTATGTCAGACATTAGTCACTCAAACACATCCATCGAAATAATAATGTGTTACTGTATGCTCTTCCGTCAGGCCAGTCATTAATTTATAGACTGACTGTTTCTTCCTCCCTGTTGACGTTGCCACCGTGTAAAGCTTCAGAGGAAAATGCAATAAGAGACCGTATTAGCTCTGATTTAAGATGGGCTGAGGGATAATTTTGAAAATTAGTGTACTCAATTTTCTTCGTCATGGGCTAAACAGATAATGAATTTGCGTAGCAAGTGTTGTTACGAACTCTTCTTCGAGACAAGGACTATCACATCCGTACTTACAGGATGAATTGCCTTGTGGTTTACTAGGCTTTTTACATATTTATATATTCAAATATGCATGCTGATCTTTGTGTTTACCTTCTATAGCATGGGCTGAAAATAGGATAAGAGTAAGGTCTGACTGTTCCAAGGTGGAATGGATTATGTGTGTGATGTCGCGTACTTCTCTATTCCCCAATAACTGTTGTTTGTTTCGAATGCGTGTTTTTGTTTGACTGTGGTCTGTGACTACTACATGTCATATTTGAGTTCTAGTGTCAAATCAGTATTACTTACTGGTCCTTTCGGATCATCAAGCACAGTCTTTGTGGCTTTTAAGTAGAATATCGCTTAAGCCGGTGCTAGGAGGCGTGCATGGTGTTGCATTTTACATTACCGCTCATGAACAGACTCAATAAAACTGAGTCTGCCACTTTTACCTTTTCAGTATTTATTTCAATATCTACTTTAAGAAATCCGATTTAACTCGGTGTCAGTTGTTGAATGAAAAGAAAATACTAAACTGCATAAAGTGTGGCGATAAATTTTCAATATATAAATATACAGAGAGAATATACCTACTTTAATTGATTAATGCGAAGAATAGTATGATAAGAACCACCAATATTGGTGCGAACGCCAGACTGCGTTTACCGAAAAAAACACGAAAAGGGTGTAATAAAATAGTAAATGGCTCTTGTTATACATATGATGAACATGGATGTTAGGTTTCAAGTTTTCTATCCAAATGTGTTTGGAATATAACTGCACATTCAAACTTTTAATTAAATGTCTAAGTATAAAAGGGAGTTAATTCTAGAAATATGCATAACAGAGGTATGGTGGTGGTCACATATTGTTGTGTAATGATGATAACCATGTGTGCTAAGTTTCAAAGCTTGAATGCTGTCGTCCTTGAATGCTGCTTTTCCTGTTCGATTGTTATATCTTTATTTCTGACAATTGTTGTTTGGAATATATTCCGGTAAAATGTTTCACATTTGGTGTAACGATGATCAATGCGTATGCCATGTTTAAAACTTAAACTGTTATTAGGAACGGAATTGCTCATTTATTTGTGTAGCTGAAAAATCTGTCAACATGAAGGATAATTCATGTAAATTACATGACAGGTGTAAAGTGCTTGTCATATAACGTTGTGTAATACTAATGAACATGCCTGCCAAGTTTCAATCCTTGTCACATTGGTTATGTGATGATGATGACATGTCTACCGAGTTTCAACATTTTCTGACATTTCTTTTTTTGGAATATGACTGTACATTCAAAATGTTAACCAAACATCAAAGTAGAACTGGAGGTAATTCTGGTAAAATGCGGAAAAGATTTTTTACATCGCATTATATAACACGTATTGTTTTACAACGGAATATTTTAAAGTTTGAAAAAAAAATGTGAAAGTGCTTACAATATATTAGTGTGGCCCTAGTTGATGGTTTGCGAAAACATTTTTGTTTTGTGTTACCACCATCCAAGGCATTAGATAAGGTATTATTTCGAAATTATCTCGTCATTTTAAAAAAAATGGTTTAATGCTCTATCTTTTATTGAGTTGTCCACCAGATATGCGTTAACAAATTGATTCGTCAATGGTAACAGAAGTACAATAATTGACCGAATTTATCAATGGATCGGTGTTAAAAAATGCAAATTTGCTAAGTGCACCAATCGGAGAAAATTTGTCTCGAGAGAAAGACATCGTAAATGAGTTAAAACTGCTATAACGATGAGTTGTTTCTCAGACGAAGACGTAGAACTGCAGACACACAATGTATATCAATGCTTTTGAATTTTAAATTAATCAAGATATGTACATATATAAACAAATATATAAATATGTTGGATTCTTGTTTACTAATAAATGTTATTTTGTATTCGGTTAGCGCTTCTTTGAAGTTGTATTCGCATTGAAGCTTATTTAATAACTTTAAAACTTGGAAAATTTCTAAAAGTTTGGTCATTTTTATCGAATTAAATGATAATTTATTGTAATTATTTTCGCGGAAGTACAAGGGCTACAACCACAGCACAGTAAATCCTAGAGTCTAGACCTTAGAAATCTCGTTTAAATGGACACACGGCAATATTGATGTTTGGATCAAGCATTAAAATTACATTTATCACATTTATCTTAGTATTGCCCCATGTTTTAAAAGAAAAAAAAAACAGGATTCTAGTCTCTTTTCATATGTATATTTATCTGTTGTATATGTACAAAAATAGAGTAAGATGGATGTGCATTAGTAGATAGAAATCCCTTATAACTGTTGTGTATCTGTGCTCTCTTTAAACGTTGAAAACAACATTCACTAGTTCAATGATCGTTTTCATCGTGTTTCACGCCGAATGCTCTCCTGTTTCCCGTGTAAGGACGCTCTTCCTCGCGTAGATTTTATCTTCTAGGTAGAACATAAAGGCATTTTCTAGTACTAGTAGTTAAATTGTACGTCATATGAGTAGTTTATAATTATGATCGTCCTACAGGCGATCACGTCCAGGTCATGCGATTATGCGTGCACGAATCAACACCAAAAGTTATATGAACGGTTTGATTCTTGGTTTTTATGAGTCGCTTTACATTATTTTCACCTAGCTACCGTTTTGTGCCAATGGAATCCATCAATGCACTCTAATTCAAACTGTTACGTTGCTACATTTATAATTATAGTTGAATGTATAATAGATACAAATTGAAACACGGCTTGTTTTAGTTTTGAGAACACATGCTATTATCTTATTCCGAATCTACTTTGAAAATATAGAAGTTATTTAAGAATACTGAGATAAGGCCTATCATCACTTTACATCTATGGTGACGTGACGTACACACGTCGATATATTTTTAGTCATGAGCACTTTCATATTATCTTTATTAAACTTGTTAGAACGTTTATCAAAAGAGCGTATGGCCATATAACTTTACAATGTACTGTGTGTTTTAGTTGCTGATTCTTTTACAGTATGAAAATATGTTTTCCGTTTTGTTTGTGCGCTGATGACCCGACAAAATGTGGAAACAATGATGACGTATGCCTAAATCCTGAAAGGGGCTACGATTTGTTCGTCCTTCAGTATGGGACAATATATTATTTTATATATAGAGGATCTTACATCAATGACTGTGTATTATTGATCTTAATAAACGAGTTGGATAAAATGGTAGGATACGAGGCTCCGTCGAGTATCTTATCAATTAGCCTCGTATCCTACCATTTTATACAACGCGCGACAGAGCCTCGTATCCTACCATTTTATCCAACGCGTGTATTAAAGTCAGCAATGCACAGTCACGAATGTCAGATTCTATTTATCACAAAACACACTTAATTTTACGTTACTTACACGCATTTTAAAAAAGTAAGATTTCAAACAAGGATAAATATTAAGGTATCTGAACGTATCGTATGAATCTACCATGCAAACAATTGGGATTAAATGCTTTACTGCACACACACACACAAACACACAGTGATTCGGTCCTCATTTGCATCTGGAATACACTAGTGTATTAAGAGAAATAAGTCATGACGTTATTACACACCCAGATGCCATGTTATGTGATAAACCCTGTTAAGCCACAAAACCAGGACACATAAGCTACTTTTCTTAGATGTAATATCATCGATAGACATCGGCGATGTAAAGTCATTAATATTGAAATGTGCCGGAGAGTTCGATTAGCTTCCGAAAATTGTGTTTTATACGCATGCGCATATGCCTACTGCGTCAAGTAAATCCCACATTGTATTTAAACAGTTTCCTACGCGTGTGTGCTTAAAGATGGTTTAATTAAATAAACCTAGCGGCTAGATACACTGTTTAATTTTGTGTTGAAATGTCTTCCCCCGATGACAAAAGCTAGTTTAGTTTTCATGTAAACATGTTTACTTGCGTATTCTGGCGTCTCCTCTGAGGGATAGAGCATTCTATTTATAGAAAGTGTGCAAAACATACAAATACAATTCACTGGCTTTATTTTCTCTCTCATATAAGTTGATATATTGAAGTTTAACTATAAGTGTTATATTAAAATATAGAAGTTTTAGTGATTTATATGCGCTCATTATCAAAATATACTATCAGGAGGTCTATATATATTGCGCCATTGCTTTTCCCTCGTCTTCATCTCTATCAGATCAACCAACAAAATTTAGAGCATGTTGATTAATTAATTCTGTCAGATTAAAATTACTTTTGTGAAGCGACATAATTTACAAGAAATAAAGTGCTGTCTAATGCTAATGATATCACCTGACTGATAAAGCGATTATGTGGAGATTATTTAACTGCTGCGTTCGGTTAGTAGGAAATCCTTTACGAGATGGCAAGCGTGTGTTTTTTTCACGAGCGAGCACGAGCGAGCGGATGCGAGCGACAGAAAAAACAATACTTGCAATCGAGTGAATGATTACCTAATAATCGAACGCAGCAGTTAAATAATATATTTATTACATTTTTAAATATCCTATTTATTACATTTTTAGCTTTATTTTGTATAAGTTTTATCATTTTGATTCTAGTTCAAACCAATATACGCCATGGGTGATAAAGTAAGAATAAAGAGGCGTGGCTTATTTACTACGAATTCCTTTTAAGGAAAATCGTAAAAAGTATTCATACGCGATAGTAGTAAATCGCCTGGCACTACCATATAAAAACTTCAAATTGATCGCTTTTAAGGCAACAAACTTTATATATAAACATATAAATGTGTACTGTATTTTTTCATGAAACTCTTTTAAAACAACAACATTTATTATATGTTTACATGTGTCACATTAAATAAAGATCGCCGATTCACATAGGAAATCGCTTCAATCATAATTTGTAAACAAATCGTTCAGCGTGTTTTCAGCAGTTCAGACAAAAACAAATGAATTTAGACACGGACACTGTTGTTTAAAGTTATGAAATATGGAATGCATCATGATGGAACTTTAGTATTGGATATTGACGAGAAATGCAAAATGCAACTGTTAATGTTGATTTGCGGTCAGGTATCAAGGTCAATGTCAAAATCTCGAGCTTGCGCAGTCGTAAAAAAAAAAAGAAGTGCACAGTTAGTGCATTAATATTTAGCGATATCGAATATGCCTTCACTGAGAAATCCCTATCTTTCATCGATAAAAATGGAATAAACATAATTAAATACCCGTCTGTCAGAGAGTATAACCTGGTTGGGATTTGCCTCGTGTTATTGGGATGACAATTGATTTGTTTTTATGGTGTTTTACGTCATTTTCAACTCATGTAAGGTTATATATGACGGTCGATTTTTTTATGGTGGAGGCAGACCACCCACTTTATCTGAGTAGAACCAGTACTGTACACCTCCCGCCATCTATAATAATCGACACTTTCTCGTTTACAAGTCGAGCTCCCAGTGGGATTCGAACCCGCAGCACGCTAACCATTCGACCCTTGGGATGACAATTGAGAAAGTCAGGTTCCGTGCACCCTAGAACTGGTTTAAACCCTTTAAACCCCGTTTGTTTTTACCACAGGCCATCTCAAGGCGATAACCCTATTATCAACCACTTTATGTTTGTGGTTTCGCGTTGTTTTTATTATTATTATCGTTTGTTTTGTATGCATGTTTTTAGTTAACTGTGTACTGTGAATGCTTCATTTCCTGTTCGACGTGTATACATGTACCTACTCTTAAATTAGAAGATGTACGTGTTTAAATGGTCTGGTCGTCATGTTTGCATTTTACACATTTTCATTTTAATTTAAGTATTACACACGGACGGTGTTGGCCGTTTTTTGAATCCAGCTTAATGTTTCTCTATTCTGCGATGTAAATGTTTCAATTGTTCTGAGTTAATTATTCAGAATGTATATTTTTCTTAGTCTAGCCGGAATGCGTAGCAAATCCGGAATTATATTTGGTGATGTTCGTCTGTGGCGCTATCCGTATGTCGGGCAATAACGCGTTTTGATGTTTTAAAGTTGTATGTGACACGTAACTTAACATGCATTCTCAAAAAACCGGTGCCAATTGAAAAACACGCTGTCGCCGCATATGCACGAGTTAATGAATGTTGCAATATTAAAAATTGTTGTCTCCATTGTTGGCCTATACACTAAAAACTAAGCTATTCGATTCTCGACGTTGGACTTGCGGATTATGCACAATGATACACGGTTGTTTTTATTGCAAAGTTAGACTTACATGTATTTGTAGGTTAATAACTAATAATATTGTATTACATGTATTTGTATACATTATTCCATTTGTGGTTTTATGTAAACTACATTGTGCAATAAAGCAGTTCGATTCTCGTATTGCTTGATACTCATAAGTCAGCCTCAGAACTTTATTATGGATTTTGTTTTCAAGGTTTAGTACACAAATGCAAATTTCATTTTATGGATCACTATTTCATCTTTACGGTAAGATTATGATTACCGATTTGCATTTCCATTAAAGTGCTATATGTATTTATAGGTACGGTTTAGCATGTATTTGTTTCCAAGATGTTTCAAGCTATTATTCAGCGTACACTTTTGACGCTTAATTAAAAGAGTTAAAATAAATTAAAATAGTTCATACAACTAGTTATTGGTTGAAAGTATCATATTCTTGTTTAGGAAGGAAGTTAGAAAGTTTTATACTGGGGTTAGTATCTAACTTAAATTAAATTTATTTCATAATACATTTCCAGGTATGCCTCCAAAGCGGTCATCTAGGCTTCAGCAAAAAGCCGTAAACCCCAAAAAGAGAAAGGCCGATCAAAATAGTCTAGCAGTGCAGCCACCGGTAACCATATCACCTGTATCTGCTCCCAATGACCGCAATACAACTGATGGGGTTAATGATCATGCGGCCATTGTAGAGGCAGTTTTGATCGCGCTCGAGCAACGTGGGGTGATACCACCTGCTCAGCCAGTACCAACACATGCAGTAGCCACTGTAGGTGAAACTGTGACAGAGCAAAGTATCTCTGCTACGGGAGACGTCTCGCAGCAAGTGCAACAAGCCTTATTCACTAATAAGACCACATCCATGCATGGACAGTCGCTACAAGGTACTATAACACCCGTTTTACACGCGCATTGTGTCACTTTGTCACCTGGAGCACTGGTACCTGAAAAAACTAAAAACGCAATCTGGAACCGAGAGTTCACAGACCTTGCTTCTCTGTTAAATAAACGGTTTGACAATGAAGAGATCACAGTCAAGTTCTCATCAGCTGGTCACCAGGTGTCTGTTGAGCCCAAAGAAGACGGGCGAAATATGTTGATCGGCAAATGGTTGTCGGCATTTACAATATACATGGACATATATATCAAACGTTTCCCTGAGGAGGCAGGAGGGTTACTGTCTTATATGAATACCATTAGGGACTTGGAGAGGGTGCATGGGGTGGCGGCATTCAATTTTTATGACAAACATTTTAGAGCGCACCGGCAAACATAACCACTAGCATGGGGATCTTTGCATCATGAGCTGTGGATAAGAGCCACTACAATGATGACGGCACCAGTTGGCAGCAATACAGTTAACATGAACAAATATTGTTTCAAGTATAACAAACCTCAGGGTTGTCAGGTGCGTAATTGTCAATACGAACATGTTTGCGGCCAGTGCGGGAAGCCTCATCCACAATTCAAATGCTTTGCTCGTCAAAAAATGGTGAGTGCCGCAACCCCAGGTGCTCCCTTCAACTCCAAATTATCTCAAAACGCAGTCCCGAAACGCATTCAACCCTTTCGTGCCTACCCCAATAAGAAGTAAGGTTTTGGACAAATATTTATTAGGTTATTCTATGGAAGAAAAGCAATTTTTAGTTGATGGGTTTACATATGGTTTCCGAATTAATTTTGATGGCCCTTTACCTGTACACAACGTTATGCGCAACCATCCATCCGCATTAAATAACAAAGCTAGTCAAAAAATAACTGAAGAATTGCAATGTGGAAGAGTAATGGGTCCTTTTAGTACAAAACCATCAAACTTGATTTGTTCACCATTAGCTCTAGTGCCCAAGAAGGAATCGGGGAAATTTCGGTTAATTCAAGATTTGTCTTTCCCAAAAGGGAATTCAGTCAATGACATGATAGATCGTCAATTCACAGAGGTGCAGTATGATTCTATTGATACTGTGGTCGAAAAAGTTAAACAATTTGGGCACAATTCTTTAATGGCAAAAACAGACATTGAAAATGCTTTTCCTTTGGATAGGCATTTACTTGGTTTTTCTTGGGCAATGGAAAATACATCGGAATATTACATGGATGCATGTTTAGTGATGGGCCTCAGTATGTCTTGTCAGTTATTTAGTAGGTTTAGCGCTGCGTTACAGTGGATTATGGAATCAAAGTACCAGGCAGTAATGAGTCATATTATAGATGATTTTTTATTTGTTGGCCCACCTGATACTGACCACTGTCAGAACAATTTGCAGAGTTTTTTGGAAATGTGCAATGATATCAATATACCTATAAAGCATGAGAAAACCGTCGGCCTGACCACAGGTATAATAATATATGGTATTGAGGTTGACTCGAAAGAAATGGTAGCACGATTACCTGACGACAAAGTTGCTAATATTCGTAGTAAATTGCATTATTTCAAACACCGGAGAAAGGCCACGTTGAAGGAAATTCAATCCTTAGTTGGTATTTTGAACTTTGCCACTTCCTGTGTTGTACCTGGGCGAGCTTTTTTGCGTAGATTATATGATTTAACGATTGGAGTAACTTGCTCATCGTTTTATATTAGATTAAATGCTGGCGCTTGTGCAGATTTATTTATGTGGCACTCGTTTATGCAATCGTTCAATGGGCGCTGCATGATCCTTAATGACAAATGGATTTCTTCGGATTCGTTGAATTTACACACAGATGCAGCATCTACTGTTGGTTTTGTCTACAATATTTGGGTCAGAATGGGTTGGCGAGAGATGGAATTCGTCATTCCATGCATTTCATATAAATATATTGGAATTCTTCCCAATTGTGCTTGCTGTTGAAGTTTGGGGTCACAAAATGGCAAATCACAAAATCATTCTGACAATGAGGCTACCGTCTATGTAATTAATAAGCTCACATCTAAGGACCCAGTTATGATGCAACTTGTACGACATTTAGTATTGTTGTCAATGAGGTTCAATATTCTATTTCTTGCTAGGCATGTCAGTGGTGTAAATAATAATATCGCTGACCATTTGTCCCGTTTTGAATTTCAGAGGGCATTCCAAGAAGCTCCGCATCTTTGTCGTACGCCACTGAAAATCCCAGATCACATGCTGTTGATCTAAATGGTGATGCACAACACATAATTGCGTAAGTGATAGAACCAAGGTCATTTATTTCAATTATTGGAAGTATAAGCAGGATATTGTCGTGTAAATAACATTGCGGTGGAATTGCCTGATACCGATGTGTTGTTAGTCAACTTTCTTGCATCGTTGTTCGTAGCTCAGTACCGTGTAAATAGCATAGCTTCGCATGTATCTGCACATGCGCCTTCCCATTACATACACATTGTTGAAGCAAATTGTGTTGGCCCTTCCTCATACAATTAATAATTATGCCAATAGAATTGTTTTCTCTGCAATGTGCATTCTGGCTTTTCATGGTTTCCTTCGCATTGGTGAAATATGTGTTAAGTCATCGAAAAGTTCTGTTGGTGTAGTGCAATATGATGACCTGAAAATCATCGAATCCGATAAAGGTTGTCTAGGGTTAGAGCTAACCCTGAGAAAATATAAACATAGTCAACAAGCTGCCACATTATTTTTGCCAATTAATGTACAGGACCCTGTTGTGTGTCCTGTTGCAGCCATGAAAATGTATTTGTCAATTATGTCTCATTCTGATGGGACGTTGTTTCAATTAGCTAATGGTCAGGCCGTTTCTTATTCTTTCTTTAATGAACACCTTCGAAATGCAATTGCAATTCTTGGCTTTGATACTAGGCGTTACAAGTCGCACTCATTTCGTATTGGAGCTGCAACCCATGCCGTCATTCAGGGTTTTTCGGAAGATGCTATCAAGAAAATGGGTCGCTGGAAGTCGAACGCGTTGCAAAATTACATTCGTTTGCCACAACTGAAATTGATATCTTAGGATTCTTGGAAACCCAGTAATTATGGCCAAAATAAAGTGAGAAAATAAGTTAAATGGTCTAGGCGACAGTAGTCAATGAAAGTCCAGCAAAAGGCTGCTTTTGAGTCCTGTTGCTTAATGTTATATTGATGGTTATGTAAATTCTCTTTGATTTTGAACATATTGATTATTGTTATGTATGTATGAGGTAACGCCTTTTTCACCATTTATTATATGTACATTGCTATTAGTTTGTACCAAATACCATAGTTCTGTTTTGACTACACGTGCATGTGCAAGTTTGGAATCTCTTTACTGAAAGTCCAGCATAAGGCTGTTTTCAATAAGTGTACAATGCTGCATTTGATTCTGAATTAGTCTGATAACTCACGAAAAGTGTTTAGATGGATAGATGGATTATTATCATTTGAAAGTTCAGCACCATATGTTATATGTACATTGCTGATTAGTTGCTACAAAATACCATGGTGAGTTTTTGCTACGCGTGCCATGTGCAAGTTTGTAATATCTTTAACGAAAGTCCAGCATAAGGCTGCTTTCTGAAAAATATACAATGCTGCATTTGATTTTTAAATAGTCTTTCACTTCAAGAATAGTGTTTAGGTGGATTATTAATTATCACTTGAATTTCAGCACCATATTTTATATGTACATTGTTGTTAGCTGCTATCAAAATACCATAGTGAGGTTTTGCTACATGTGCAGGAGCAACTGTGTAATCTAGTTAATGAAAGTCCAGCATAAGGCTGCTTTATAACAATGTTCAATGCTGCATCTTCTTTTTGAATTAGTAGGATACCTCACGAATAATGTTTAGATGGATAAGTATCATTTGAATGTTCAGTACAATGCTGTATTGTTACGTGTGTGAAGATGAAATGACAGTTCAGTATAATAAGGCTGCTTTCGTTGATAGTATTATGTGTAGTGTCAGTTTTCAGTTGCTATGTCACATTGTGTATGGCAAAAAATAGTTAACACATTTTGTTGTTAAACATTTTTGATTCAATTTTAACTTACTTATTATTTAGATTATAAGCTAGTATTATGCTTATTCGTCATTTTTAATAGAATATATGACATATTCACACATTAGAGTGTCCTGTTTTATTTAACAATAGTTGCCAACACATATAAACTCATACTCTAAAATGACAAGCCACGGTTTATACTTTAGTAACAGGATGCATTATTTGTATAAGACGATTGAATTTATGTGTGAGAATTGGAGGGGAAGATTCAAATAATAATAATAATAAAAAACTGTAAGTTTGGTTAAGATTGCTCAAGAAATGTGGCCTGTATCGTGTTAACAACATGTAATTGAAATGAATTGGGGTTTTAAGGCACACCAACACATGAAAGGTTATATGGCCCTAACAGGAATGAACATGCCAGGCTCATCCTCCATGTACATCGAGATAAAATATAGAGAATGGGCCTAGAACCTTCTCACCTACATGTAAAACTGTATTTTTTTCTAATTCAGGGGCCACAACTCGTGTTACTGGTCCGATCTGGCCCATTATCGAACTCATCCGAGATGGTCATATAAAATCTATGCCAGTTTGGTTAAGATTGCTCAAGAAATGTGGCCTCTATCGTGTAAACAAGATTTTTGCTAATTCAGGGGCCATAACTCTGGTGCTACTGCTCCGATCGGGCCCATTAATGATTATCGAACTCGTCCGAGATCTTATGGTCATATACAATCTGTGCAAGTTTGGTTAAGATTGCTCAAGAAATGTGGCCTCTATCAGGTAAACAAGATGAAATACTGTATTTTTAGCTCTACTGGCCGAAGGCCAGCAGAGCTTATGGGATGGTTTGTTGTCCTTCCGTCCGTTTTTCAACTTTACCAGATTGTTAATATTAATGAAAGCTCGGACAAGCTCGAAAACCAGCCAGTTCGGAACAGTAACACCGGAGTTATGGCCCTTGATTTAGTTAAAATTGCTATATTTTGCATCGTTAATGCGATAGCACCTTCATCTTTCATCCGATCTGTTTCAAACTTTACCAGAATGTTGATATCATTGAAAGCTTGAACGAGTTCAAAACAAGCCAGTTCGGACCAGTAACACCGGAGTTATGGCCCTTGATTTAGTTAAAATTGCTATATTTTGCCTCAACGCGATAGGGCCTTCATTTTTCATCCGATGTTTTTCGAACTTTACCAGATTGTTGAAAGCTCGGACGATTCGAAAAATGGACCATTTACACAGGAGTTATGGCCCTTGAATTCCTGAAATATGCTATAATTTGGCCTCAACACGATAGGGCCTTCATTTTTCATCCAATCTTAACTTTACCAGATTGTTTATATCAATGAAAGCTTGGACGAGTTCGAAAACCAGCCAGTTGGGACCAGTAACACCGGAGTTATGGCCCTTGATTTAATTAAAATTGCTATATTTTGCCTCAACGCGATAGGGCCTTCATTTTTAGCTCGCCAGCAGAGCTTATGGGATGCCGAGTTGTCCTTCGTCCGTCCGTCGTTAACTTTTGTCTCAAGACGATAGGGCCTAAATTTTTCATCTGATCTTTATCAAACTTTAACGTATTGTTAATATCAATGAAAGCTTGGACAAGTTCGAAACCAGCCATATCGACCCAGTTACAGCAGAGTTATAGTCCTTGATTTAGTTAAAAATGTTATATTTTGCCTCAAGACGATAGGGCCTTCATTTTTCATCCGATCTTTACCAGATTGTTAACAACCAGATCGGACAAGTAACAGCGGAGTTATGGCCCTTGATTTAGTTAAAAATGCTATATTTTGTCTCGTTAAGACACTAAGGCCTTCATTTTTCATCCGATCATTACCAAACTTTACCAGATTGTTAATATCAATGAAAGCTCCAAAAAATTCGAAAACCAGATTGTATCAGTAACAGCGGAGTTATGGCCCTTGATTTAGTAAAAAATGCTATATTTTGCATCGTTAAGACGATAGGGTCTTCATTTTTCATCCAATCTTCACCAAACTTTACCAGATTGTTACTATTAATGAAAGCTCAAACAATTTCATAAACCAACTATATCGAACCAGTAACAACGGAGTTGTGGCCCTTGATTTAGTTAAAAACGCTATATTTTGCCTCGTTAAGACGCTAGGCCTTCATTATTCATCCGATCTTTACCAAACTTTACCAGCTAGTTAATATCAATGAAAGCTTCGAAAAATTTGAAAAACAGCCAGATTGGATTATTTAAACCGGAGTTATGGCCCTTGATTTTCTGAAATATGCTATATTTTGGCGTCATTAAGATGAAAGGGCCTTCATTTGGCCAGATTTCAGTGAAACTTTTCAGGGATGATCAGTACCAAGCCTTGTTGTACATATTGTCACCGTGTTCCGGTTGAATGTTTTTGGCGGAGTTATGGCCCTTTAAAGGTTTTAATACACAAACTTTGTCTGGACTAGTTCGTCTGAACCCCTCGCCAGATTTCAACGAAACTTTACGGGATGATCAGCACCAAGCCTAGTTGTCCATATCATCGTCGCGTTCCGGTTTACAGATGTTTGGTGGAGTTATGGCCCTTTAAAGGTTTTTGATACACAAATATTTTCCGGGCTATTTCTCCTGAACAACTGGCCGGATTTCAACAAAACTTCACAAGGATGATTAGTATCAAGCCTAGTTGTGTATATCATCGCAATATTCCAGTTGAAAGATGTTTAGCAGAGTTTTGACCCTTTAAAGGTTTTAATTGACAAACTTTGTCCAAATTAGTCTCTTCTGAACTCCTTGGCGGATATCAACAAATCTTGGGCGGGGATGATCAGTACCAAGCCTATTTGCACCTTTCATTACCGTGTTCTGGTTGAATGAATTTTGGCAGAGTTATGAGTACCCCTTAAAGGTTTTAATACACTAACTTTGTACATACTAGTTCTCCTGAACCTCTGGCTGGATTTCAACGAAACTTGTAAAGGATGATCAGTACCAAGCCTAGTTGCATATGTCGTAGCCATGTTCCGGTTGAATGATATTTGAAAGAGTTATGGCCCCTTATACATAAACTTTATCTTTAGCCAGTAGAGCGTCCATAGGCCCTCTTGTTTGATAATTCAGGGGCCATAACTCTGGTTTTACTGGTCCAATCTGACCCAATAGGCGAATTTGTCCGAGATTGTATGGTCATATACAATCTACGCATGTTTGGTTAAAATTGGTCAAAAATGTGGCCTCTATCCTGTAAACAAGATGAATCAAAGTACCGAAGGTACTGAGAGCATGGTGAACTATGATTTGTTCATCCATGTAATGGAAGGTTTCTTTGCAATCACGCATGACATGGATGGACTGAACATGTGTCAACTCTACTTAATAATAATACATCAGTGCATGTAATAATACATCAATGCATTGTTTAATGCATCTGGAAGAAAGGCGATTAAAACAAGATAAGGTAAGGTATATACAGGAATAAAGAAGGGAACAAAAGGTATGATTGGTTATAATGAAAATTAATCTCCGAAACGCTTCATCATATCTGAACCATATCTTCACAGGTGTTAAAGTGTATCGAAAAACATCACCTGTCATCACCTGTCAAAGTTTGAGTCATCAGAAATGAATATAGCGTCAAAAAGATCAAGACAGCTAATTTTGCCAATTCAATGGGAGGTAACTCATAGACACTTTGACCAACATAGATGAATTAAAATAGGAAACAACTTTGCATTTATATCGACATACTATGCAAGTATGATTAAAATCAAATGAACACGAGTGTAATCTGAAAGACAGCCATATCCCCCGCTGCACAAAGATTTATAATATACAAATTTAAACATGGAATGTCACTGTAAAGTGACACATTCTCCCTGAAGTTTCCTTGTTCCAAAAAGTGTGACCTTCAACTAAAAGAATATATGTTTTACACACAACTTGTAGTAGAGACATACAGACTACACATATACAAAACATAACTTTAAATCTTTGTGCTCATTTGATTTTAATCTCACAACTCGGAATACCACTGGTCTAGGGATACCGTTGTTGTTCATTCTCACAACTCGGAGTACCACTGTTCTCGGGATACCGTTGTGATTTAATCTCACAACTCGGAGTGAACATGATGTTCATACACAATTATTTCGTTGTTATATTTTTCAACCATGTATGTGAACATGATGTGAAGGCCCGGGTCTTTTGGCCTAATAGGTAGCTATGCTACTGAGAATTTCACGATTCATATCCCTAATTGTAATTTTTACGTGGATTTTCGACAAATCGTTTGTTGACAATAATCACCAAAGTCACGGTAAATTCCGTTTACTACCTTAGATCTAAACAAGAAAGTGTTTTGTTTCCTGTCACCCAACCGAATCGCCGTTTTTACCCCCGACACATCAACTTTTTACCCCTTCGTTTTTTTGCTGCTTTGTTTTGTTTTTAAACATATTTGTGTTTTGGCCTGAACAGAATATAATTCAATCAGTTTTGCATGTAATTTGAAAATTGTAATAAAAGGTAACATATTTGTGTTTAGATCTGCTCTTGTTTGTGTAATGTATATCTCTCAATGCTACAGTCATACGTTCGAGTCCCGCTTGTTCCACGTTTGCACATTGACGAATGTTTGACAGCTACTCACTATATGTAACGCGCGGCAAGACTGTGGTTCTACGAGTTTGTTTCAAAACAGATGAGCTGAGATCTACCTCTACCAAATTGACGCATAGATAAAAGTCGTAAACATCTTTTAAACCCCCCCCCCCCCCCACACACACACATTTTGTTTCCCGACTTTAGTCTTAAAGGGAGTACATCAGGCTTTTTATGGGGGTCTAGGTGTCCGAATTAAAATTGACAAATACTAATATTTTTATTCTACATGACCAAAACATAATGAGCCTACAAAATCTTTTATTTGCAAAGAAATTCATTCTGTACAGTAATACGTGCTGTTCTAGGTGATGCACCAAGGTTAATTTCAGCATATTACATGCGATTCCACCTTAGCTATATGGTGTTCTGAAACTTTAGACATTAACAAAATGGTTCTTGCTTCACATTTTGATTGATAGTGTTTTATATCGTGAACTGGAACAATTTTATAATTTAAGATGTTTCTAGAAAAATCCTGATGTACCCCTTTTAAGACCATTGGGCATGAATTAAACAAACTTTTACATAAAAAAAATATAATTAGAATAAAAAAATTGGGTATTGCTCAGATTCGAACCCATCCCGCTCGCTTTATAGTTTTCTGGGACTGCTGCTCTCCCGACTGAGCTATCAATCCTTTACAAATTTTGATGAACTATAAGGGACTTATTCTAAAACCGGAGTGTCCGAATAGACCCGAAGTCTAAAAATAGTCACTCGGGATCAAATGACGTCATATATACCCAGTCAGATAGTGTTAATTTGCATTCGGTCTCGCCGACACGATTGGCACAAGTATTCAGGATTATTTTACTACCGAATCAGTCATTTTAACTTCATAGCAAGGGAAGTAAAAACTTAAGAATATTACACAGCGTACTACAAAGTAAGCTAAAAATCTTATTCCGGAGAATGGGCAGCAACAACTACTTACAAAGGATAGTAGCTTATGCGATAACCATTACTGACCAAACCTATTAAATATTATATGAAGACTATAAAGGCCATGTATATTTCTTAAATATTTAAATCCAAGAAAGATGGGAGATATGCGTTTGATGGTGTTGCAAGAGAAATACATTATAAAATTAACTGGTTACAAATCTCAATACACTATCCTAGGAGAACAATACAGCGTATGAATACATTTTACGCAAGTTCACGTGATGATGATGATTGATCTATTTATAAAATGCACAGCAATAGACGAAATAGCTACATAAACAATATATAACTTAACCAATGTATCGAGGAAATTATTTGAAATTTCTGAATGACATTACCTTATTTGTATCCGCACTTGAAAAGAAGAAACACCTGTTAAAATATGGGTCTTCATTTTCAGGCAATGCGTCGATTCATCAGTGAGGCTGTAGTTAGGATTCGTGAAAAAACACGGTTACTAAACCTTGGTGAACTTGCTAAAAACTGCATTTTTTGCTAATTCAGGGGCCATAACTTTAGTGTTACTGGTCCGATCTTGCCCATTATCAAACTCGTCCGAGATCTTATGGTCATATACAATCTATGCAAGTTTAATTAAGATTGCTCAAGTAATGTGGCCTCTATCATGTAAACAAGCTAAATGTTGACGACAGACGACGGACAAAGAGTCGTCACAATAGCTCACTCTGAGCTAAAATCAAAACTCTGTCCAGGTGTTCAGGTCATATAATAATGTATATGTGCCGATACAAGTATAGGTTTATTCACTGTCTTTTCAAATACCCGTGATTGAATATGTGTAAGATGAATTATGAGTTGGTAACTCTTAATTTGACGCTCCCGTTTTGGAGTTTGGTATGGCTGGTAAAAGCTGCATGCTTACATATAGAGCTTGGATTCTCAAAATATGTAAGTTATGTATATACCTCTTCGTCAGTAGTTTTAAAAACGATGTACATGTGTGGTAAAATTAGTTGTTAGCGGGATAGCTATTTTAAATTTGTTGGTTCCACTCCGGTTTTTAAAGCTTTCCTGTCAGATTTTATTGGTTTATAATCAGGGGATTTTGCAACGACTACAATTTTGTTTTTTTGCAGGTGGTTGCAGTCAGAGGACATCGGTCCATGTCCCATGGAAACATTGCTAGTTTAAATTGGCGTTGAATTTATAGCATACTTTATACACATACACCTGGCACATACAACACAGTAACTTGCACAGAATTTATATGTTTCATAGAATTGTATCTTCTATAAATTACAAGAAGTTAAAAATGTTGTTTCAATATACAGATAAACTTTGCACATTAAAGCAAAAGTTTACATAATTCAGATATGATTTTAGAATGAATGAATGGTGTTTTACGGCACGTCAACACAAACATAGGTCATAGTGTGCACAAAAACTAATGAAAGATGAAGAAATGAAGTAGTAAATAAAAATTAATGTAAATATATAAGATAAAACTATTTACAAATAACGGATGATTTGGTAGTAATATAAACTATCAACAAATGCCCGTCAACGTGTGTATAAATAAGTAAATATATGTGAGAACATATTATAATGATTTATAAAGTCTGATTATTATAATGATTTATATAGTCTGATTTCTTTCAGGAAATCTAAATCTATAGTATCAAATAACTCTTTCATAGTATTAACATTGTAGTACCTTTGACGGTGCAAAGCAGGGTATATACATTCTGGTAATTGCTCACCTTGTAATAAGTAATAAATATGAACGAGTATAACGCGTATGCCCTATCCTGCACCGGGCAGATATGATTTTAGAAGTATATTGTCTATATTACACCAAGATAAATATTTAAAAAAATGTTGTTCATCTTTCCACCCCCAACTGTTATAAAATATATATATTTAATACTGGGCAAGGCCAGAGCACCATGCTAGAAATATCCTCTCTAACATGGTTTATTAAAATACTCAATGCTGATTGGCTATTGAGGAGTTTTTGAAAGCTATCTAACATGTTTTGTGAAAAAACTCAATGCTGATTGGCTATTGAGGATTTTTAAAAAAAGCTATAGACCTCTGACGTTTCGTCCTTCAACCGTTAGAACGCCCTTTTAAACAATTTTAAACGTCAATAAACATCCAAAACAACGGTTACGTTATTTCAAGGCAACGTTACGTTCAAACAACAAATTGATCTTGTTTGAAACACGATAAAGCTGCATATTTTCTTCCTTTGGTGCTGAGAGATGGACGTACAATGTAAGTTGTGAGAATGTGTTGTTTGTATTATGTTCAATCTCTCGAAAATGTGTGTATACAATCTGGGATGATCATATAAAGCCCTGATACAATTTATAAAGATGCATGTCAGATAGAAAATAAAATATTTCCAGTGGGTTTATATTGTGCGAGATCAAAACCGGGTGGTTAGGACTTGAAACACATCGAAACAGCGGGCCTATGGCCCTTGGTATCGACGGTCTTCAAGTCCCGCCCACCAGGTATTGATCTGGGACAATATAAACCCGCTGGAAATATCTTATTTCTTAATATAAACCTCTGACGTCACGTCCTTCAACCGTTATTAAAAGTTACGTGTCACATACAACTTTAAAACATCAAAACGCGTTATTGCCCGACATACGGATAGCGCCACAGACGAACATCACCAAATATAATTCCGGATTTGCTACGCAATCCGGCTAGACTAAGAAAAAGATACATTCTGAATAATTAACTCAGAATAATTGAAACATTTACATCGCATAATATAGAGAAACATTAAGCTGGATTCGAAAAACGGCCAACACCGTCCGTGTGTAATACTTAAATTAAAATGAAAATGTGTAAAATGCAAACATGACGACCAGACCATTTAAACACGTACATCTTCTAATTTAAGAGTAGGTACATGCATACACGTCAACCGGGAAATGTAGCATTCACAGTACACAGTTAAATAAAAACATGCATACAAAACAAACGACAATAATAATAAAAACAACACGTACGCGAAACCACAAACATAAAATGGTTGATAATAGGGTTATCGCCTTGAGACGGCCTGTGGCAAAAAAAACGGGGTTTAAAGGGTTTAAACCAGTTCTAGCGTGCACGGAACCTGACTTTCTCAATTGTCATCCCAAGCGTCTCCGTGGCCGAATGGTTAGCGTGCTGCGGGTTCGAATCCCACTGGGAGCTCGACATGTAAACGAGAAAGTGTCGATTATTATAGATGGCGGGAGGTGTACAGTACTGGTTCTACTCAGACAAAGTGGGTGGTCTGCCTCTACCATAAAAAAATCGACCGTCATATATAACCTTACATGAGTTGAAAATGACGTAAAACACCATACAAACAAATCAATTGTCATCCCAATAACACGAGGCAAATCCCAACCAGGTTATACTCTCTGACAGACGGGTATTTAATTATGTTTATTACATTTTTATCGATGAAAGATTGGGATTTCTCAGTGAAGGCATATTCGATATCGCTAAATATTAATGCACTAACTGTGCACTTCTTTCTTTCTTTTTTTACGACTGCGAAAGCTCGAGTTTTTGACATTGACCTTGATACCTGACCGCAAATCAACATTAACAGTTGCATTTTGCATTTCTCGTCAATATCCAATATTAAAGTTCCATCATGATGCATTCCATATTTCATAACTTTAAACAACAGTGTCCGTGTCTAAATTCATTTGTTTTTGTCTGAACTGCTGAAAACACGCTGAACGATTTGTTTACAAATTATGATTGAAGCGATTTCCTATGTGAATCGGCGATCTTTATTTAATGTGACACATGTAAACATATAATAAATGTTGTTGTTTTAAAAGAGTTTCATGAAAAAATACAGTACACATTTATATGTTTATATATAAAGTTTGTTGCCTTAAAAGCGATCAATTTGAAGTTTTTATATTGTAGTGCCAGGCGATTTACTACTATCGCGTATGAATACTTTTTACGATAAATTTTCCTTAAAAGGAATTCGTAGTAAATAAGCCACGCCTCTTTAGTCTTACTTTATCACCCATGGCGTATATTGGTTTGAACTACAATCAAAATGATAAAACTTATACAAAATAAAGCCAAAAATGTAATAAATAGGATATTTAAAAATGTAATAAATATATTATTTAACTGCTGCGTTCGATTATTAGGTAATCATTCACTCGATTGCAAGTATTGTTTTTTCTTTCGCTCGCATCCGCTCCTCGTGAAACAAAACACACGCTTGCCATCTCGTAAAGGATTTCCTACTAACCGAACGCAGCAGTTAAATAATCTCCACATAATCGCTTTATCAGTCAGGTGATATCATTAGCATTAGACAGCACTTTATTTCTTGTAAATCATGTCGCTTCACAAAAGTAATTTTAATCTGACAGAATTAATTAATCAACATGCTCTAAATTTTGTTGGTTGATCTGATAGAGATGAAGACGAGGGAAAAGCAATGGCGCAATATATATAGACCTCCTGATAGTATATTTTGATAATGAGCGCATATAAATAACTAAAACTTCTATATTGTAATATAACACTTATTGTTAAACTTCAATATATCAACTTATATGAGAGAGAAAATAAAGCCAGTGAATTGTATTTGTATGTTTTGCACACTTTCTATAAATACTTTTTTTTTTTAAAATTGAATGCTCTATCCCTCAGGGGAGACGCCAGAATACGCAAGTAAACATGTTTACATGAAAACTAAACTAGCTTTTGTCATCGGGGGAAGACATTTCAACACAAAATTTAACAGTGTATCTAGCCGCTAGGTTTCATTAATTAAACCATCTTTAAGCACACACGCGTCGGAAACTGTTTAAATACAATGTGGGATTTACTTGACGCAGTAGGCATATGCGCAAGCGTATAAAACACAATTTTCGGAAGCTAATCGAACTCTCCGGCACATTTCAATATTAATGACTTTACATCGCCGATGTCTATCGATGATATTACATCTAAGAAAAGTAGCTTATGTGTCCTGGTTTTGTGGCTTAACAGGGTTTATCACATAACATGGCATCTGGGTGTGTAATAACGTCATGACTTATTTCTCTTAATAAACTAGTGTATTCCAGATGCAAATGAGGACCGAATCACTGTGTGTTTGTGTATGTGTGTGCAGTAAAGCATTTAATCCCAATTGTTTGCATGGTAGATTCATACGATACGTTCAGATACCTTAATATTTATCCTTGTTTGAAATCTTACTTTTTTAAAATGCGTGTAAGTAACGTTACATTAAGTGATCTGTGATAAATAGAATCTGACATTCGTGACTGTGCATTGCTGACTTTAATACACGCGTTGGATAAAATGGTAGGATACGAGGCTCTGTCGCGCGTTGGATAAAATGGTAGCATACGAGGCTAATTGATAAGATACTCGACAGAGCCTCGTATCCTACCATTTTATCCAACTCGTTTATTAAGATCAATAATACACAGTCATTGATGTAAGATCCTCTATATATATAATAATATATTGTCCCATACTGAAGGACGAACAAATCGTAGCCCCTTTCAGGATTTAGGCATACGTCATCATTGTTTCCACATTTTGTCGGGTCATCAGCGCACAAACAAAACGGAAAACATATTTTCATACTGTAAAAGAATCAGCAACTAAAACACATAGTACATTGTAAAGTTATATGGCCATACGCTCTTTTGATAAACGTTCTAACAAGTTTAATAAAGATAATATGAAAGTGCTCATGACTAAAAATATATCGACGTGTGTACGTCACGTCACCATAGATGTAAAGTGATGATAGGCCTTATCTCAGTATTCTTAAATAACTTCTATATTTTCAAAGTAGATTCGGAATAAGATAATAGCATGTGTTCTCAAAACTAAAACAAGCCGTGTTTCAATTTGTATCTATTATACATTCAACTATAATTATAAATGTAGCAACGTAACAGTTTGAATTAGAGTGCATTGATGGATTCCATTGGCACAAAACGGTAGCTAGGTGAAAATAATGTAAAGCGACTCATAAAAACCAAGAATCAAACCGTTCATATAACTTTTGGTGTTGATTCCTGCACGCATAATCGCATGACCTGGACGTGATCACCTGTAGCACGATCATAATTATAAACTACTCATATGACGTACAATTTAACTTCTAGTACTTGAAAATGCCTGTATGTACTACCTAGAAGATAAAATCTACGCGAGGAAGAGCGTCCTTACACGGGAAACAGGAGAGCATTCTGCGTGAAACACGATGAAAACGATCATTGAACTAGTGAATGTTGTTTTCAACGTTTAAAGAGAGCACAGATACACAACAGTTATAAGGGATTTCTATCTACTAATGCACATCCATCTTACTCTATTTTTGTACATATACAACAGATAAATATACATATGAAAAGAGACTAGAATCCTGTTTTTTTTTTCTTTTTAAACATGGGGCAATACTAAGATAAATGTGATAAATGTAATTTTAATGCTTGATCCAAACATCAATATTGCCGTGTGTCCATTTAAACGAGATTTCTAAGGTCTAGACTCTAGGATTTACTGTGCTGTGGTTGTAGCCCTTGTACTTCCGCGAAAATAATTACAATAAATTATCATTTAATTCGATAAAAATGACCAAACTTTTAGAAATTTTCCAAGTTTTAAAGTTATTAAATAAACTGCAATGCGAATACAGCTTCAAAGAATCGCTAACCGAATACAAAATAACATTTATTAGTAAACAAGAATCCAACATATTTATATATTTGTTTATATATGTACATATCTTGATTAATTTAAAATTCAAAAGCATTGATATACATTGTGTGTCTGCAGTTCTACGTCTTCGTCTGAGAAACAACTCATCGTTATAGCAGTTTAAACTCATTTACGATGTCTGTCTCTCGAGACAAATTTTCTCCGATAGGTGCACTTAGAAAATTTGCATTTTTTAACACCGATCCATTGATAAATGCGGTCAATTATTGTGCTTCTGTTAAAATTGACGAATCAATTTGCTAACGCATATCTGGTGGACAACTCAATAAAAGATAGAGCATTAAACTATTTTATTTAAAATGACGAGATAATTTCGAAATAATACCTTATCTAATGCCGTGGATGGTGGTAACACAATACAAAAATGTTTTCGCAAACCATCAACTAGGGCCACACTAATATATTCTAAGCACTTTTACTTTTTTTTTCTCAAACTTTAAAATATTCCGTTGCAAAATAATACGTGTTATATAATGCGATGTAAAAAATCAGGCTTCATCCTACATAGCTTTTACTGGTACTATGTCATTCGTGTATTATATGTTATTGTATATTTATTGTAATATCTCAATTTAAACACTTTATCTGTATCCATTTGTGCCCGGGAACAAGTATACGGTATGTCCTCGTCAGCTCATTTGGCAGATGGCTAACACAGAAAGATAGAGGCCCTGGGTTTCTTATGGTTATATAGCAGTCATTCATGTAATGAAGACCATTTTCTGTGCACCGAGTTAATTAAAGTGCTTTACACAATATATAGGGGATCTTACATGGGTACTCATTCCCTATTGAACGAGTTGGCAAACTGATATAATGTGAGGCTCTTGCCGAGCATTATATCATTTTTACTAACGAGTTTAATAAATTCAATAATGAATGAGAACGAATGTTAGATTCTATTCATCACATACTTTTATTGCATTTTGCCTGTCGCTTTAACACGCAAAACCGACATAAACCGTGGGAATTGGATCATATAGTCATTACCGACAGAGCGTACGAGGCTCATTTGCATAATTATATAACTAGTGGTGTTATTCCACTCCCACACCGTAAGTTATGTGATAAATGTATATATATTATGAAAATGGTCATATAAGCTTCCGTTATATCTTGCTCGATATTTTATCCCATGTGACCAAATAACACATATTAAATCTGAGTTGTTAAAACATAAAACTATTATCTATGCATGTAACTTTCAATGATATTCACACTTAATAAATGAAAAAACAAACATTACTGATTGCAACGTACATCTGATAGCCGGCTTAGTCGTTAAATACATACTATAAGGTAATCCTTCACAAGCAATGAACATAATCAAAATAAGAAAATGGAAGACTCGACTGTATTGAGTCTGTTCATGGGAGGCATTGCATTCTGCAACACCTTGAATGTAACGTATCACCGGCAGTAGAGGACGAGGATGATATGGCTATTGATTTCAACGGCCCAGGATGAATAACACTATTTATTTAGAGCATGGTGTCCACTGTCCACGTTTACGTACTTACAGATGTAGCACTAAATGAACTCTAGTATGAGTGTTAATAAATCATACAAAAAAGAGTATAATAATGGACCTTTGGAAACGGCCGCGCACGACACATACGAAATATTGCAGTCTCGGTTTGATTGAGACTGTTCATGAGCGGTAGTGAAATATGCTAGCTACCGCTCACGCCCACTAGCCCCGGGTTGAGCAGAACTCAATATTCATAAAATCAATAATACACAATTTTAACATCCCGACGATGGCATGCATACGGCGGTGGACATGGAGTTAATTGCTTCCCCATGTCGTACGGCGTATGGTCCCAGTATCTAATAAAATTAAATGCTCCGAAGAGCGAAATAAACATAATGGAATTTAGTTGGGAGCAGCGGTTATGAAGCCTGCGTATCACAAGTAACAGCCAAAAGACTAAATTAAAAAGCAGACAACATATACTATAAGTGGTTAAACAATACCCAGAGCAAAAGGCGATTTTATGAAATTAGGTACAAACGTCGAACAGGAAACAAACAACGAACAAACAAAAACACGAATGAAAACAAACCAGAATTACAAGGCTAATAAGCGAGGCTTGTGACATCACAAACAAACACACACACACAGGTTGGCATGAGGGCTATCACCTTGGAACGGTCAGTGACAAAAAAGGCCGATGGCGGTTTAAACCGTGTTTCGGGGTGCACCAAACCTCTAGCAATAAACACATACACAACACAAAGGTAACACTCGGTTTTGTTAACGTATGTTGTACCATGAGTTATAATTTTAACGTTACCATCATTTATTGATACACTCGCATATATTATGATATTGAGAAAGATTGCTAAAAGTAAAGAAAATTCAGAACGTAGCATACATTTCCATTGTTAAGTTGGCTATACCGGATCTCTACGTAACCTTGGTGACCGACCCAAGGCATACTGAGGTAGGTATCCCATTTTGTTTATCTCTTTATCATTATATGTTTGGCTCCTGTATACTGATGATGCATTCTTCGTATTGAAACACCCAGATATCAAACACGTCGTTTGTTTCTTAATGAGAGAATATGGAAATTTGTCTCTATTTCTTTCTAAACTTATATATATATTAAGTGTTTACCTAATGATGCTTTGAAACAAATTTAAAAAACCAACATATCTGCCTGACTTCATGTGCTCAGAACGTTGTTTACACATTTCGTGACGTCTTATTGCCTTATAACCAGTAATTACCAGAAAACATAGAAAACCCGGTAAGTATCTGGGTTCGTAATTGCTTTCGGAATGCTTTTAGAATATTAGAACTTATGCAGCTTCAAGTCACTTCTATATTTTCTATAATAAAAGCTAATTGGATTTATTTTAATTGAATGTTTAATGGTATACTTATAGCTTCTTTAGAGTGACCACAGTTACAGGATAAGGACTAGAATTGAGACACCCCAGAGGAAGTGGAAGGCTACATTATTCTAGTTTTCCTCAATTCTGCGAGGAATGAATACCACAACTTTGACCGTAAGGGTCTGGATTGTATTTGTAAGCGTATTGCCACATTCTATTTGACAGTATACTATGTTCTATTGCTCTGTGTGGATATAAGTCACTACGTATTTGATTCCTGATGCGTATGCCTTTATTCACACGGTAAGCGGAAAATGGGTACCATTAGAGGGACCTACTTATTATTCATGATTATGAGATCCGCCGGCAATATATTTGGAATACTTCAGTTACAATTAAATGTCTTCGATGGCGACCTTCATTATTTATTTTTCAAATGAATGATAAGTTATTGGTATACTATTTTCTAAATAAAGGTTAAGTACCCTTTTTGTGATGTCATATCTTGCCTTTAAATCATCTTTGTAATTATTGTTTGTTTCTATACGTGATTTTGGTTGACGTGATCTTTGAATGCTTCTTTTCCTATTTTTATATCTACTTTTAGGAAATGCCGTGTTATGTTCGTTTGTTTGTCCGTCTGTTTTAGTATGCGGGTTCTGACGCGTTCACTCTATTTGTAGTGAACTTCAATCAATCTACTTAGAATTAAACTATCCAAAATGGTATATTGCATGAGGGTAATTCCGCGTACACCACATACTAAGACCAACTAAAATCCTGTTCAGTTTACGTTTTGTGTTTAACCGTTTATATATCACTAACACGAGTACTGGTTCCAACAAAACTGACTGGCATTTTAATGTCAAATTTTGTTAGTGTATAGACGACGTAAAATTGTACTACAACAACAACAACAGCACTCACAAGCGACTGCCTAATGTAGTGAGCATATGGCATAATCTGTGTATAAAAGCTATGCAAAATATTCACGTTAATTGTCATTTGCTGTGCACCATTTGTGATATTCGTTGAGACTGATAACAACAATACATTCCCGAATGCCTTGCATTGCTATATTTGAATGTGTATTTGCATAACACTGATTTATTACTTTTTTAACATTTAAATGTTTTGTAAATGTGTTTCTTAATAAACTGTGGATTATGCCACACATCCAATACATTTGTAATAAACATGCCAATGCACAAAAGACAATTACACTCAACGTCATTTTCAAATGTTTGAACAATGCTGCCTGGTAAAAAGGCATACACATCTCTATGAAACAAACTTGTAAAGCAACTAATACACATATGTGTTCCCGACGTGCAGTTTATTTGCAAATTATTTGATTGATCTAATATACTGAATATATACTGAAAAAGAAAATAAACGCATAATGGGTATTTCCGCTATATATTCTATGTTTACTATGCTACTTTGCTAATCGAATGGTACAGGGCGAAATTAGGCCTGTCCTTTCGGAAAGAAGGTTTAAACAGCACCGAACACACCAATGGTTACCCCTTTAAAGTGTCATTATCGGCAGAATGCGCATTTGGCTCAAGCTTTTAGGCTTTAAACGTTGCAATCTCTTAACATTAAACAATACTGAAATGGTTCGACTTTTTCAAGCGAAACTTTAACATTTATGAATTTCGTTTAACAAAGTATACTTTGATTAAAAGGTCTGCTACATGACAGAGGTGTCCTTTCTGTAATTAGTTGTGGCTCCTTTTTGTACAAAACACGTTGAGATATATCTGGAATATTATGCGGAATTAGGTGTGTATACGCACTATTTGAAATATGCGTTTCTTTTAACCATTTAGTTTATGTATTATTTACATATCAATAAGATGTATGAAAGAAAAAAACACAGGAAAAAACAACTAAACATAACTGAATAAAACAACCAATTTGATAATTGGTTTAAACATATTTTATTTCAAAGATAACGCATTATACAGTTGTTACATACAATAGGTAAATGGATTGGAACGAAAGCAAAATGCTTATAGAGATCCTCTCCAATTTGATAATTGACTTACATTCAGTCCACTTTGTCTGTTTAGTGTATCTTCTAGGGAATTTAATATTCAAATGTTGCATTATTTATACGTTTGCCAAAACATATATCACGTCAGTGTCTGCTTTTAACCATGAGTGTATTGCTAAAATGTACTATATCTCGATATAGGTCTACATATATTTTAATTCAAATACCTTTGTTTTAATACGGCATTTTGAAAATGGTCACGGTTGCACCACTTGTGTGGTCACTGTAGGACCACTTGTATGGTCACGTGTGTTAAAATAATATTGAAAGAAACAATGTTGTCACGAAGACGTAAACATGCCACGACCATTTATTCTTACCACACACTTTCTTCCCAATTGTTACCACCTGTTCTTCCTACCAAACATTTTGAATCAAGGTGGACGACCTCGCTTCGTTCTGGTCAAATACTTGACATGCGTTACATATTGATTACATATTCACCTTTGTAGCACGACATGCTAGAAGAACATGCCAGGCTCATCCTCCATTTACATCGATATAAAATATGGAGAATGGACCAAGAACCTTCTCACCTGCAGAACTGCAGAGTTGCTGCACAATCTATTGTAGACACTCCATTTACGCTGGAGCCACGCTTATTGTTTACTGCCACTGCTCTAGTGATGTGAACGAGATGGCACCTGAAACAATGCAGGGGTCATGTTGAAGACCTTCAATGAGCATGAACAAAAAGTGATAAAATGTGAAAATGAATTTGGGGGTAGGGTTTCTACCCCTCTGTCTATCCCTCCAACAGGATCTGCAGTGGCCATTTTCTTTGCCCCGGAAACGGAAACGGTTCCGGGGCAAAGAAATTATTACAATTAAACCAATAACAAATGAGCACCTATCCTTTTGTTTGAATATTGCATTACTATCCATTTCTCCCGAATAATAGTTGATCACAATGAAATTCCATTTTCGTGCTCATTTATTACTGGATTAATTAAATTCGTTGTCAAAAATGGTATTGAGGTCGGCAAACCGTATGCAGTAGCCAAATAATATTTGCAAACTAACTCGTCTAATACATTCATTCTCTGGTAGGATATCTTGACGGATCTATCGAACAAAATAAATGGCCTATAATTGTGGCCAAATAACCAGTAGCTGTAATGATATAGTTTGTGCTAAAAGGACTATCCATTTTATTTTGCCACTCCTAATGCCTAATGGCAATATTCCTGATAATGCTACATGAAAAAACATGAAAATATAGCATGTGGAATGAATCTTCTAGTCATATATCCTATGCACAGTATAACCTGTTTCCCTGTTGATATTCAATTATTCTATATGATAAAAGATTTCCGACAAGATGCAACCGACATTATGCAATTTTCTAAGTGTGATTTCTAAAAAAATAATATTGATATTGTTGGTATTAAATATGATTGAGAATACCTTATAATACAATATGCAGATGACACTTCCCTTTTTGTTGACGACGATTTACAATCACTGAATGCTTCTCTAGAAACTGTTAAAACAGATAAAATGAAATAGTTTGGATCGGACACAAAAAAGGATGTAAAGACATATTAACATGATTAAATACATGCAAACCAGTAAAACGAAATAAAATGGTTTCTGTAAAAATTTAGCAATAGTATATAATTTGCAAAACGACAATTAATTTCATAGTAAATTCGATAATGTATCCCTTATAGGAAAAACAACTATTTTATAACCTCTTGCCCTGCCAATACTCATTCAATGTATTGCCTGATCCGCCAGAACATGTATATCGCGACATTTAAAATGTGATTCGATTTTCTGTGGTCAGATAAACCAGATAAAATAAAACGTAATGTGATGATAAACACTATGGAAGAAGGTGGAATAAAAGTCCCACACATTAAATCACTTAGTCACTCACTTAAATTATCTTGGATGCAACATAATTTAGACCCTGAAAAAGTCGTGCCGTGAAAAACGCTTATATTAAATGATATAGAAAAGATTTAAAAATGGTGGATACAGAGCATGACATTTTCATAAAGAAGGGCTCATAAAAGTGAGTAATAAAATGAAAAGCTTTTGGATAAATGTATTCCAGTCCTGGGCGCTAATACAGGACAATCGTATTAATACAGTAGAAGATATTCCATCTGAGCCACTGTTTCTCAACCCAAATATAAGAATTAACAACAGAACGGTTTTCCATAAATACTTATGTAAAAAATACATATTTTTCATTAATGACATTGTTGAGGTCAATTGTGTAATTTTTTCTTTGGAACATTTTACCGCGACATATGATATAAACATTCTTTTTTTTAATTGAAACAGGATTAATTAGTGCAATTCCAGCCGACTGGAAAGCACGAATAAGAAATCCAATAAATAAAAACGTAAACTTAAAACAGTTGTAAAAGTAGATTAAACATTATATTCTCAATTTATTAAGTCTGTAGTTGACATTGCAAATAATTCTCAGTTGAAATGGCAAACAGATTCGAAATGCATATTGACTAGTGAGTATTGAGCAATGCTATTTAAGCAACCTTTCAGTATAACAGATGACTCATATCTTCAATCCTTACAATTTAAAACTTTTCTTCGAATGTGTTCACCAGTGCAAGATTGTATAAATGAGGAATGTCTGAAACGGAACTATGCATATTGCATAATAATTCAAAATAAACATTGTTGCATTATTTATTTTATGAATAACATTGATAATTTCTTTTACTGATTTACATGATAAGGGCAATTTTTTGATAGAATTGAAACCGGAGTCTTTTATTCTTGGCACACCAGATATTGATTATATTTTGTACCTATTTGTGCTCATCTATCATGTGTATAAGAAATATGTCTATTCTAGAAAACTGAGAAAATGTCTACCTAACTACAGTATTTATAGAACAAGTGAAGTTACAGAGATATGGAACTATTCTTAGCATATATGTACATGTACCCAACATAAATTAATACAATTAGATCAAGGTGGAATATAGTTTAAAATAGGTAGTGATGTAAGCTGTGCATAATTAATGTTTGTGACTATTCTTAATGTTTTGAATTTACAACTGGAACTATGAAGGCATAATTGCCCTATTATACCAGGTAGACTTTAATGCATCCATACATGTACTGTATATAAACGTGTGTACCCTTGATATTCAAATAAAATGTTAAAAAAAAGCTTAATATATGACCTTTGATGGAGCATATTTTACGATTGTCGGGCATACATGTGGACCTTAATATGTCTATTGCAAGTTTTCATCTGTTTCTCTATATTTGCATAGGAGTTAAAATTATAGTCATTGCTTTATCTACTGTGTTCCAAAGAGGTCGCACTTAAAATATTTACAAATGCTTTAAAACAAAATTTAACATACTTTCTTGTTAAAATATTGACATCATTTTATCAATATCGAAATTCGTCCATTGAACATGTTGAATATTTATTAATTAATCTTTGTCAATAAATACTGAAAATGTCATACCTCGGAGGCAACAAACACAAACAATAGAGAAAAGTAGCGGGTTGACTTTATTGAGACTGTTCATGAGAGATAGTTTAAGATGCTACATCTCTCACGCCCATTAGCACCGGCTTTTAAAAAGCGGTATTCAAGTTTAATTTATTTCGCAAATAGCTTTTAAAAAGCGGTATTCAAGTTTAATTTATTTCGCAAAATAGCTTAGATGTTTCAGTTCAAACACGATAATGATACATGTAGATCTTCTGTTATAGTGGGATTTGGTTATTAAGATATTCCATCATTAAAGCAACAATATAAGTCACCATCTTCTCTTGTCTCCTAGATTTACAGAGACAAAAGTAATAACAAATTAGTATCGACTTAGTGGTGTATTACATGCATAAAATGCGTAGCGATTGTATATAACGAAAGGGGAGGTTTAGAAAGAACAGAGTTACAGCCGAGAGAGCATTGGGCTATGCGGCCGGGAGAAAAATCACTGCTCCTTCTGTCTGAAGGGAAATAAACCAGTTGTCTCATGTACTGGAGTCTATCATAACTGATTGAAGGTTGAATTTTAAACTCTCTGTACCCTCTTCTTTACTCTGTAAATGGCTCTGTATATTAACCTAAATGTGACAAGTTGATGCAACTAACACAAACAAGAGAATAATATACACATGTGTATGCAGCAACCTACACGTCCACCGACACATGTGTATGCAGCAACCCATACGTCCACCGACACATGTGTATGCAGCACCCCACACGTCCACCGACACATGTGTATGCAGAACCACACACGTCCACCGACATATGTGTATGCAGCACCCCACACGTCCACCGACACATGTGTATGCAGCACCACACACGTCCACCGACACATGTGTATGCAGCACCACACACGTCAACCGACGGTTTTAGCGTTATTCTTCTTAACAGCCGCCATGACTGTGCAATGACTAGGATCAATTATCCAAATGCTAGTGTCAGACACTAAATCGTATTTAACATTACTTGTAAGTAATCAAACGTGGTCATATTGTCTAAATATGTCGTATTTGATGTTGGCATTTAGTTGATCGGGAGATGTCTATAAAAGTACTTGTAGATGATACAGTAATCCATGTACTTTCACGTATTTTAACACTTTACATTGAACTGTAATATAATGCAGGTTTTATATTTTAAAACTACTTATGATATATTGATGTAAATTTGGTTGAAAGCTTAGACATGCTTTATTAAAACAAAAAAGATGTATTACTGTTCATTTTTTAATTAAATTGAATTAGAATTGATAGTCGCACCGACGGCTAAGGTCATATTGCAACTTTCCAGCTTCTATTTGTGGAGGAAGACACCAGGTGCCTCTCCGGGCAATTTTCGTGCACGGGCGGGCATCTGGGTAGAACCACCGACGTTCCGCAAGCCAGCTGTATAGCTTCCTCGCATAAAGATTCCTACACAAATAGGGTTCGAACCCATAGCGGTGAGGGACAAGTCGACACTTTAACCACAAGGCCACGGTGGCCCTGTTCAATTTTGGTGGACATAAAATGGACTTCTTTAATGAGATTTAGTCAGTTGTGATAGAAGCCGATAAAACAACGCCTATTCTATCCGATTTGGTTATAAAGCAAGTGCAACATGTATCTGACAAGTACTACAGAAACAGACGTTATTGTACGTAATCTCATCTGTTTGAGATACTTTTTTAATTTATTATTAAGGAAACTGAACATAACTTGTTTCAGCCGTAATTGAAATCGGCTAAAATCAGTTTTTCTATTAATGCTGCCTTTTGGTTAGAGAATAGTTCATGACGTGGATTTCTTTATTTACACTGTGCTACTGTGCACATCGCTGGTCCATCCATCCATAAATAATTGGCCCATGTGGTTCCCGGACAATAATAGGGCCACTGCCTGATTTGGCACAGGGAAAGAATTCCACCCCATGTTCATTTTGCATTTTTTATCATTTTTATATAGTGCCTTGATTATTACCCCTGTGATATCCCTGTGTCACTTGATTTTGAGCGGCAAAAGCATTGATTGTGCTCCAGCATATATTTATTACTTTAGTATACTTTGTATCTGGAGCCCGTTTTATGAAACATCTTACGATAATTTTGATCGTAAATCATATTATTAAATGTAATGCTATATGTTACGTTAAACAGATAAAACGATTTTCTGTAAACTATCTAATACATATGTTGTTTATCCACCCTTCATTGCTTGCTTCAAAAATGGCTGAAGTTATTTTATTTTGACTTACGATCAAACGTATCGTAGGTTGTTTCATAAAACAGGGCCCTGCTTGGTATTTCTGCAGGTGTGAAAGTTCTATGCCCATTCTTTGTTTTCTTTATGTCGATGTAATGGATGTGGGTGGGTACTGGGCGGGTTGGCAGCCTTTTGCTGTTATTTCCATTGCTGTTGGTATCAAATGTTAGTCCAACGGAAATCGCAATTTTACTGAACTCCATACTCAATTCGATGATGTGTTAAACAAGTTACTCTTCTACAACCGATGGGTATTTATTTGATCTTATATTATATAAAAGAGAGTATGATAATGGACCTTTGGAAACGGCAGAAAAAGACACCTACGAAATATTGCAGTCTCGGTTTGATTGAGACTGTTCATGAGAGATTGCAGACGCCAGATACAGGATTTAGACGGTAACATATATAATCATCAGAGTCCCAGGGGGTTGTTAAGTCATCACAATATTGATTGCAGAGAGATGTCCTTCATGACATGTTAATAACCATTCAGAGATAAGTAGACTTACATATCATTTATGTATACGTTTCCTGATGTTATAAGATCTCATATAACATATGTACATATTGTGAGAGAATATTATGATGTTTTATTCGCATTAACAGAATCACGGAAACAGTGAAAAGTAGTAATTGTGATTGGTTAACATAATACAAATATATACGATGTTTGCTTTTGTCATACAAAAGACAACACAATTCGCCACGTGCTTGCTCTTAAAAAGTTTTATGCATGCATACATATTATGTTTGTATTACACAGACGTTAATTATCCCAATCCAGGTTGCTAAACGGTGTATTATAGTCTTAGAACAGGTGCACCTTAGAACCTGGTTTAAACCCCCAGCGGCTTTTTATGCCACTGACCGTTGCAAGGCGGTAGCCTTACTCAACCCTTTTTTGTTTGTGATGTCTTATTTGGTCTTTTATTCATCCTTAAATTGGTTCTTTGTTTTTGTGTGTGTTTGTGGTTGACTGTCGTCCTTGAATGCTGCTTTTCCTGTTCGATTTTTATATCTATATTTACATAGTTATATAAAACATAGTATCCATACAATGACAACAGTGCAATAAAAGCAAACTCATGATAAAATAGAGCATTTAACAATAATATAGAACGACATTATTATCTAGCATTGCAAAAGAACAACCTCTTTCAATAAAATAAAAATCGTTTGCTTCGTGATATAAATACAATTTATCAGGAATGTGAACCGTATCACCAAGACTTTATATTGATGTAAATATAAATAACACAATATTTCTATAAAAAATCAAAATTCACCAGCTAATAATAATTGTTTGTTGTCTAACGGCTCATCAACACAGTATAGGTTATTTAGAGCCGCCCCAGAGAGAGGGAAAGGATACATAGGAATCCAGGAACCGTGTCCTACTCTTATTATCGAATAGATTCCTATGGTTCTTTAACGTGCTCGGAGGATATACCGATACATGGGAACGCCCGGTTTACGTCCCCATCCAAACGACGAGGCTAAGGGAAAGTGTCTTGCCCAAGAACACACCGACGAAACACAGTGGCACCACGGAGGATTGAACCCGGGGCCTCTGGTTACAAATCCGCCGTGCTACCGACTGCGCCACGCCAGCTATATAATATATGTGTACACATATTATCTTCATGGCAATATTTAGTTCGAAACATTACGTGTTTGTGGAATATTTCACTGAATGAAAACGAAATGTTTAATTCAGTGTTTCCCGGTCATTGTGAATACACATACATTATGCAGAATTCGATGAAATTACAAAGCAATTTATACGCAAAAGAAATTAATATTGGCAAACAATATTGCAAATGAAAACTGTAATAAATGTTAAGCCACTAGTTACAGAGCAAAAGTATACATCAACAATACAAACATATTATTTCTGTAACTGTAAAGCAATAATATGTTTTGCAGACATTGTTTATCTACATTAACCGAAATCTTCTCTATCCAAGAGCAGACGGCATCATGAATTGATTTTGTCGGTTCTTGCTACATGTTCACCTATTCTATCTTACATGTGTGTATAGTTTGATTATTTGATCCGTATTATCTAACATGCTCGGGATATGTATTATGTTTGGTATAGCATTTTGAAATCTTGGCATCACCATTCCACATGTTGACAGTAAATATAGTCACCGCATGGTCCTTACAACTAGGTCAAACTAAACGTATAACCTTGGAACCGAACATATAAAGTAGATATAAAAATCGAACAGTAAAAGTAGCATTCAAGGACGACTGTCAACCACAAACACACACAGAAACAAAGAAAAACCTTTAAGACGAACAAAAGGTCAAAAAAGACATCACAAACACAAAAGGATTGACAATGGGGCTACCGCCTTGGAACGGTCAGAGGCAAAAAAGACCACTGGGGGTTTAAACCAGGTTCTAGGGTGCACCAAACCTCACACTTACACTTCTGTGTCTAACTGATATACCAGAATGACATACGAGGCCAGTGACTTCAGTCACACTATATAATATACTAGATGAGACCGGTTTCATATCGTCGCTATCTGAGTATATACCTAGCTACATAGAAATGATTCATACTTTGCGAACGTGTCTTTTTTGAAAGGGTATGTTCACCAGTCCATTGCGAATTAGGGTATTTAAGCGACCAACTGTTAGTGCTCATCGTACTAATTTATACACAGGTAGCACGATAAGTTTCCAGGAATAAAACAGTCGGACGCTCTCAGTACTTATGACGTAAAGATGGCGTCAAACAGTGTCAGGCTGAATGATTTATCTGTAACTGAAAACGTTCTTAGTAAATCGAATGGATATGGATAACGATTTAGATGTGTTTTAGAACATCAATTTCAACACATAATTAGCATGTACTGAATAATCGTGAAATAAACGTGTACTTATTTGACTCCTTTGGAAATGTTTAATACTTATTGTTCTTATCCGTGTAACCTACGCGTTGTCCTTAGTATAGAACTAGCTTTCAAAACAGCAGAGCTTGCATATTGACATCTTGGACAGGTGGTGCTGTCTTGTGTCGACCAGGTCGCAATCTGGCAAGAACATTACCACGTTTCAAAAAAAAGTTCATGAAGTCTGTTAATTATAGACACGTGACACTTTAACATAAATTTACATTATTTTGAGAAATGCCCTACTGTTTTATAGTCTGAAGGTAATTTGCCAATCGAACAAATAGACTGCCAGATATATCTTTATTTACAGCTTGCGCTGTATGACGTCAAACGTTCTCACATTGTTCAAGATGCTTATTAATGTTATATGTACATGTGCATATTATGGGTTTATTTCGGGGGTGTGCACGGTTTGGGAGAATGGCAATTTTGTTGTAATTAACATTTCATTAAAATTACTGTTCAGTTTGTCTTCGTGACGTATATTTACTAAGTGACGTCATGTAACGTGGCGCTTCCAACGGATGTAACAGCTGTGTTTTATCGTAGAATAACATGCAGCTGTCTCCCTTCTTTGTGTATATGAAAGACTGCAGAGGTCGTGTTAGAATTGACCACAAAAAAGACAAATATGAATCATCCATTAAACTGTCAACGATATAAATAATGCTATGGATATGAATACATTCAGGATTAACAACGATGTTTCACTGAAACTTTAGTGAAACCCAAAGTATCATATTGCACATTTAGCACTTTAATTGAGATACTTGACGGATAAACTAAGAACGTTGGATAACCTAATAATGTATTCGTTTGGCAAAAGTATGCACGGTTTAATGATTATGAATACATTCAGAACTAATAACGATTGTGATACCTTTAAACTATTTTAATCTAAAATAGAATAAAATCACAACATTTTACACAATGAGGATCAAACAATACTGACTACACCAGACGATACTTATAAGTACCTCAATTACATTTTATTTCATATCTTTTAAACGTAAATTGTATGCCAAATCATCAACATAATTATTTGTAACAGATTCGTAGAATTGAATATAGATAATCTTCTTTTTATCGGATTATATCCAGCCACCGCAACGTTTTCAGAATTTAAACAAATTATGATGAGCAATAAATGTCGTTTTATTAGTATTTGAAATCGGGATACTTATAAATGTCGCCTAGTGTTTTTAACTGCTGGAAATAACTTTGTTAAGTCCACATTTTGTCTAAACGAACAAGTACGTTAACGTTCAAATACAGAGGTTGATTTTATTATTATTTTTAATTCATCGTCCTATAGACACAAAGTTAATGTGTATAACACATAAACTCCAGCAATATGTACATTAAGTAACTGTGTAACGCTTGTAATACGGACACATTTGTGGCAAGGAGAACACTTTTAACTGCATCTGCTACACCACATTGAAAGTGACCATTGTGTTGCAAGCTTAGGAGCATCCACCGTTCAATTTTAGTGGTGTGGATCATCTCAGCTTTCTATAATACAAGTGCGGCGTTACACTATATAGTAATGAACAAGTAGTTGGAAATGACAATGCAAAACGATAAATATGTACCTGTACGAAAGTATTCATGCAAGATAGAACAAAACCGATTGCTCCAACACAAATTATTTTAATACTACCATGCGACTGCGGTACAATAGAAGAGCGCCCGCTTCGAGTGCCAATCATACCAAATACTTTATTAAAAACATTGCACACCGTTTACACAATAATAACGAGAATTAGTGAGAACCTAGGTTCTCAAGGTTGAGAACTAGGTTCTCAGCGCCAAGTGCACAATAATTATGAGATTATAGGTTCTCAGATGAGATCATAAGTTTCTCGGCGCCAAATGCCCAATAATTCCGAGAACCTAGGTTCTCATTCAATATCCTAAGTTTACATGAAAGTCACGGTTCTCACACTTATTGTGCACATGGCGCGCTTCATTTAACAAAACCTATAATCTCAGACTGAGAACCCAGGTTCTCATCGCTAGTGAGAGCCTAGGTTTTGATTGGTTATCAATACACCGAATGGACCAATCAAAAAGCGCGGTGCGAATATGCAAGTATTCAGGTGTCTTTTCATAAGCGTCTATTGATACAATAATCTTCGATATGCATAGTCCTTCCGTTGTTTAACCAGGCTTTCAAGAGTAGTCCTTAAAGAAAGATAAAAATATCGGACAGGGAAAGCAGCATTTAAGGAAGACAGTCAACCACAAAACACAAAAACAAACACGCAAACAGACAAACGAGAGGGCAAAAGTAATAAAAATGCAAACGACATCACAAACACAAAAGGATTGACAATAGGAATACGCCTTGGAACGGCTAGTGGCAACAAAGGCTACTGGGGGTTTAAACCGGTTCTAGGGTGCACCAAACCTCACACTTACCCTACTGTCATCTCAATAAAACTGGACAGTATAAATACAGAAATCCTCGCCATGATCTAATCTCTAACCAACAAGTTAAATCAGATACCATGTGTTTGTAGTTTTATTTAACAACTCTGAAGTCTGAACCTTGTTATTATTGTGCAAACGGCGTGCCATATAGCTCCTTGTTTGGCGCTCATCATATAAATGGTAGTACTTGGAGTGGTCGGGCTGGTGTTAGAATTATTCGACTATTTGAATTTATCAAGTCATGTGAATACGGAATTCTTGTGCGTTTTTATTTTTTTATTTTTTTTTTAAATTTAGTTTCGTTTTTTTATCTTGAATTATCATTTTAATCAAAAGGTGAGGTACGGTTCATGTATGTTTGCTTTTTAAAGTTAAAGGACACAAGGATTACATTTGTAATTAATCGTTGTTTTTGCCAAGTTTAATGTTACAAAAACAAAATTGTGAAGATGTATAATGAAAGATGTCCTGTTTTCAGTCAAATGTTGGAGCATTTGTGCAAAAGAAAATGTAGCGACCTTCCTGTTTTGATTATGTTGTATTAGAAACTTTAAATATACATTTTGAAAACGTCTCAGCACTACATTCTTTCCAAGTTTTCTTAATGTGAATGCTGGGCACCGGGCTCTTTATCGTGTCTTTTATAAATTACTGGCGAATATACAATACGACCAACTTGCATTTTTGAAGTCCATGAACAACATCTGCTGATTTATTCATAGTGTAGAGAAGAGCATTGCGACTCAGAATGATATACTCGCAGTCGGTATAGGCCACTAACGCGTATACCGACCGCAAGTATATCTTGTTAGGAAATAAAGCTATACAAATTGAAAAGAAAAAGTAGCATTCAAGGACGACAGTCATCCACAAACACACACAGAAACAAAGAACAACTTAAAAGATGAACAAAAGGCCAAATAAGACATCACAAACACAAACGGGTTGACAATAGGCTACCGCCTTTGAACGGTCAGTGGCAAAGAAGACCGCCGGGGGTTTAAACCAGGTTCTAGGGTGCACCGACCCTCATACTTACCCCACTAGCTGTCAACCAATAAAACGGGACAGTATAATTAAAGAAATCTCCGCCATGAACTATTCTCTGACCAATAATGCAGCATTAATAGAAACTGAACTTAATTTATTTTAGCCGATTTCAATTACGGCTAAACAAGTTATGTTCAGTTTCCTAACAAGAAATTAAAAAAGTATCTCAAACAGATGAGATTACGTACAATAACGTCTGTTTCTGTAGAAGTTGTCAGATACATGCACTTGCTTTATTACCAAATAGGATACCAACAGGTGTTGTTTTATAGGCTTCAATCACTACTGACTATATGGCTACATGAAATATATTCCATCGCAATACACAAAAAAAAAACTGCTGCAGGAGGTGCATAGTTAGTAATATTAGGGAGACCAACACTTTGTCTATAAACGGCAGTTCCATACCGTCCGTACCTGACGAAAATATTATTTAAAAAGACAACAGTACTTGACAAACGTGTCTACATAGTGTAATTTTCCAAACTGCCGTTATTAAAACAAAAGATTTAATATTGTTACATACCAACAATGTGGTTTTTGCTCTTGCCAACGTGTTTTATGTAAGAGCAACTATTTTATCTTCTATGAGATTGTTTGGTAAGATTGCATATATTGTGGACAAGTCAAAAGTACTTAATAATGAAACTTGATGCTTAATGCAAATATAGATATAAAAACCGAACAGGAAAAGTAGCATTCAATGACGAAATGCAACTACAAACACACACAGAAACAAAGAACAACTTTAAAGATGAACAAAACGCCACATTAGACATCACAAACACAAAAGGGTTGACAAAAGGGCTACCGCATTGGAACGGTCAGTGGCAAAACCGGACGCTGGGAGTTTAAACCAGGCTCTATATAGGGCGCGCCAAACCTCACACTTACCCTACTGTCATCCCAATAAAAACGGGACAGTGTAAATAAAGAAATCTCCGCCATGAACTATTCTCTTACCAACAAGACAGCATTAATAGGCAATATTGTATAAAGAACGTCTCCAGATTTTTTGTATAACAAGACATTAATCTCCATGTTGTTTGAAGTTGCATCACAGGCACTACTAAAATTGAAATAAAACGGACTTTATGAGGCTGTTTGTGTAATTTATGAATCCAGTACATTGTCAGAAGATCTAACTGTAACGAATTACAGAGATAATCATTGACGTAATGTAGGCGTAAACCAATGATTACATTATTAGCTGCTTTATCAGCAGGAACTAAAACAAATTTGTTAGGAAATTCTTAGATTCCCGATTTCAAATTACCAAAGGAAGCCCTAGTTCTCGGAGGAAGTAAAGATATGTTAGTTGTATAAAGGTTAATACGTTTATCAATGTTTTTAGGAATTAACTTGTTTCAAAGTAGAAAGGGAGTTCGCGTCCGCATGTTCTCTACGATACCATTTTATACTAGAATTCGAAATGGACTATCTGAGCCCGCCAAGCATTGCAATCAATCAATGAAGGGGATATAAATTCTGGTAACAAAACACTTTTCCGTGCGCACTCTTTTCGCATAGCGTGAATGTCTCACTTACTCTTTCAAAGTACATGAACATTTGGTGAACGGGGCTCTATGGAGAACATATTTATTTTGAACAGAAAATGCGTGTCGGGGGAAATATAAAGAATGAAAATACAAGCGATAACAGAGTTACATGTATAGGATATGCATTCGGTCGAGACCGACTATTTACACGACATGCGGTACCAACAAGGCTGACCCTATGTGGTGCCTCATGCTCTGTGACAAGTCGGTACAGACCTCCTCCACATCCAAAAACTAAAATGTAAAATAATATTAAAAGCATGTTATATGTACTAATTCATATATTATCTTGTATATAAAAAACAAGAAAGATATAAAACTCGGACAGGGAAAGTAGCATTCAATGACAAGTCAACCACAAAACACAAAAACAAACACGCAAACAGACAAACGAGAAGGCAAAAGTAATAAAATATGCAAACGACATCACAAACACAAAAAGGTTGACAATAGGGCTTCCGTCTTGGAACGAAAAGGCCACTGGGGGTTTAAACCAGGTTCTAGGGTGCACCAAACCTCACAATTACCCTATTGTCATCCCAATTAAACGGGACAGTGTAAATAAAGAAGTCCCCGCCATGAAATAGTCTCTAACAAACAAGGCAGCGTTAAAAGGCAATATAAGTAAAACACCTAAATGCTCTTGTATATATAAATACAAAAACAAAAGCCTAGAAAGCCACAATGAAGGTACTCGATGACTTGGCAGAAGCCAGAGCAACAAGAGAATAAACCATTGAAGGCACGACCAGACAAGACCGCGGACAAACATCAAACGCCACCGTCTTAATGGGCTTTAGGTAGGCGTCATCATAGTGTCCACAGAATGTCCGGTCATCGTACAATTAAAGAGGAAAGCGTAATGGCGAACTGTAAAAGGATACTGAAAATGATATCCCTTGGAAGCAACAAACACAAACATAAGAGAAAAGTAGCAGACTCGGTTTTATTGAGTGTCTTTATGAGAGGTAATATACGATGCAACGCCTCTCATACCCCCTAGCGCCGACTTAAACGGTTTTCTACTTTAAAGCCATAAAGACTGGGTCTGAAGATCGTATAGGACCAGTCAGTAATAACACTACTGTAGTTGGGGTGACTTTATTTGATATTTCGTTATCTCAGGTGTATTGTGACCTATCTTTGAAAATGAAAACAGGTACAGAAACGTTCAAATTGATTTACATATATAATATATTTGTTGACGGGCGATGGATAAAAGCATCAAGACATCCAGACTTGCCATCGTCATTGAGTTACAACTACTTATTATGTGTTTATCTAGAAAATACTCTGTTAAGTCGGGCAATTACACACTGGCAAACTCAACGCATCCTTATTGATCCGTTACGTTTAAGTACGAGGTCCTCATTGGCTATAAACTATGTCGCCTTATGTGTCACCGCCATTATTGTATTATATATATTTGTAGTTGGCTGACATTTCTCGAACGTAATCCTATTTGCTGACATTTCTCGGATGAAACCATATTTAGTAACAGAATCAAAAAAACAAACAGCGTTGACGTGATCGAGACGTACAGATTTCACACGTGCATCAAGAAAACATTATATACAAACTATTGCATGGTATATATAGTGTGTTTGTTGTCATAGAAGCTCAATATAAGTTGAGAAAGGTATCAAAATACAATTATTTTACTGAGCTTGTTTCCGTGAATTTCATAAAGACTTTGTAAACATTCAACTGTTTAATTATTGGAGAATTTTCATGAACACGCTTGTTGACTATTAAAATAGATAATTTCAGCTTTAGTCTGGCGAAACACATTTTAGTATAAAGTTCACCTTTATGACATGCAGACAAGAGGATGGATTTTGTTTCAAATTTAAACATACGCTAAGAGCCATCGTCTAGGTTTACAACTGGTGTTTTATTATGTTTAAAGGAACATTTTAAATACCAACTTAAAAAATACATAAACGTTTATTTCGAACAGCGAAATATGAGCGTAAGTTGAAGTTAGTCAATTTGAAATAAAAAAACATTACTGTAAAAATGAGTTCTAAAATAATAAACAATACAACACACGTGGACAACGAAATATTGCAGAACACAGAAATATTGCAACAGACGGCCTATGACGTGATACGATTTGATAGACATGAGTTTGTGAACACTATGCCTTTGACAGCAGTGCCTTGTGTTATCATTTTAACATTAGCATCAGTGATTGGCACATTTGGAAACATTCTGACTTTAGTGGTGATTGCGAAAAGAAAGAAAATGAGGAACGCAGCATACATCTTCATTGTTAATTTGGCCATATCGGATCTCTACGTAACCTTGGTGGCCGATCCAATGAGTATAGTTGGTAAGTATCCCACTTTAAGTATTACTTTGTCATTATATTTACATCTGCTGTACGCCTTTATGTGTTAATTAATTAATTAATCATAAATAGCAAAGTTCTCAAAGCCCAGGGGTAATTAAGTTCTTGTTTATTTGTTCCAAAAACATGGATTTACATCTTGTAAAAATAGGTAAAATGAGTAAAATAGGTGACCTATTAAGAGGATGTACGTACAATTTCAGTATATTAGATAAGTAAATTGGTGTTTTATCAAAACGTGATATAGATATCATGTGCTATATGTTGTCACAGAGTGTTGGAGAAATAGTATATGTCCAATTTATCATACAGGAATTAAACTTATTGTTATGCATGCATTACGGAAATGAAGTCAGCACTTTCGTTTTCTCCTAAAATGTCTTTGTTTCGTAAAGTATGACATAATCCTGCAGATATACAAACACATTTAAATGAATATTATCGAAAATATGTATTTGCATTTAAACTCAAAGTATATAACGTGATTTTACATATATTTAATCATTGATTTCAGCGCTTATACGGCGTTAATGCGGTTTTAAACGCTGGTGGTAAAGAGCTTCCACATAGCGCTTTTCAAAAAAGGATACTCTTGTAAAATGATAACGATAAATAGGGCAAAAGAGACAACTACTTCCAGTCTATTTTCAGACAGTGGAATATATTTTCTTTAGATACATATTAAAAGCATTCGCAGTAGCTCCGCTTTATTGAAATGTTAAGTTTTTTCAAAAGTAGGCGCTATTTTTTTTAACAGAAAGTGTCAGTTGACTGTAAAAAAACAAAATTAACATGCTATCATAGTTATGACCCTGTGTAACATAAACACATGTAAAAGCAAAATCTAAATGCTAAAACGATTATCTCGATTGTTCCAGTTTTATACGCATTGATCCGTTTCCGCATGTCATAAGTTAGCTCTCATCAACCCCTCGGCCATGAAAACACTAATGAGTGGAGAATAGAGAGAGAGAGAGAGAGTGTGTGTGTGTGTGTGTGTGTGTTGATTTAATAAGTTTCTTTCCACCATTGAATGAGTTTGACTACTCTTAGGAGTTATACTTGCTGTATATAATGCATGCAGCGTCTTTTAGAGAAATAACAGAGAATCTCAAGATCCCATACATGAAACGCAATGATTTTGGTAACAACAAATATACTATATAAATACTGAAAAAGGGATCCCTTCGGAAGCAACAAACACAAACAAAAAATTAAAAAATTGCCTATTGCGTCAGAATTGTCTTGTACATGAACAAGATCACGCGTTGATTGTCCAAGATCAAGGTCGAAACTCTCGGCATTATTGATCAGCGTCTGTTTTTTTCCTAAAGCGTCAACATTTATTGAGAAACGCAGCAGGTGTGGATTTCTCAAGTTAATGTCAGTTAACACGTGCAACATTCATAGCAGGTTATTGTTTCAGATCAGTATATCATTTTCATGATTGTTACAATGTTTTGTAATTCAGAGGTATACTTATCTAATTTATATAATTGCTTTCCCGGAGTGTCATTGATAGATTGAATGCGCTCAACTCATGTTGTTTCGATTTTAAATACAGAACATACGTATTAAACGTAAATTGAAACTGTACACGAAGTATTTAAAAAAAACACTCTTTCTCAATCTAATTAATATAATAAGTTTTGAAAACTATACCAAATAAATAGTGTCAATACCTCATATGAAAACAGATGTACAATCACGTTGTATCTCACGAACGCTGCGCTTAGACCGAAACTTATAGTGCAGGGCAAAATGGTTTACTTATAGCGCAGGTATTGTGTACGTAAGCAAACATTACAAATTTCAAATATATTTTACCGGAGGGTTGAAGGTACTATGTATTCAATTATTGATAGGTATATAATAAACACCAATACTGGACAAAAAGTCTTTATCATCTCCATTTAAGTTAGAACACAACATATTGTAAGATTAACGGATTTTGTTGTATTATATTGTTTTAATTGTTTTAATGGTGTGAATTGTTTTACCTGATTGTTACCTTATATTAGTTTTCATGAAATGTCGGGTTAAATTGCCTGGTAACCAAACTATGCTAATGTACCTGGGCACACAGCAAAATGATGGCATGCGTGTCTCGTATACCACAAGAATGCTAAACGTGTATACCTGTGTGTAACCGTGTTATACGTTAGGGCTTTATTTGTGCAACGTATTATGCCGGCTAACATGTTTTATTTAATAATATATAAATGGATATATGATAATTTGTTCGTTTGTAAGATGTCATTACGTCATTTATGACACATGTAAGGCTATATATGACGGTCGATTTTTTGTGGTAGATGCATACCACTCATTTTGTCTGGGTAGAACCAGTACTGTATAACTCCCGCCATCCGTAAGAATCGACACTCTCTCACTTACAATAGCTTCGAGTGGGATTCGAACCCGCAGCGGTGAAACGCGAAAAGGCTTACAAAGCAATGTCGTTAACCCATGGAGATGTTCTCATTTATGACCAATATTAGTGTAACGAATCCATACATAACACATAACATCGGTATCGGTCAATAAATTCGATCGCTATTAAATATAAAATAGATTATTCGAAAGAAATAAACATCATATATAGTGACCATAAACAATTTGCGTTTCCTTTTTCCTTAAATATAATTATATATATATAGTCAAGTTTTATAAATAATAAGTGCCACAGTTGGGAATGTTTATTGTTTTTTTATTTGATAACGTGTTTGATTTTAATGTCCTGCCTTCACTTAATAATATGAACCGATCGTTTTTATGACGTTTTAGTATCATGTTGATCTGTTCAGCAAGTTTTAATTAACATTGTTGAAGTGATACGGGAAATAATTCCCGAGTGAGAAACATCGAGTTTTCGCACGAGTTTCTATATCGCAAAAATATTTCTCACGAGAGAATTATTTTCCGTATCACGACACAAATGTTAATTAAACTATATAATATATATTCTGTGATGAATTTCTTTCCAATCGTCTTTTTACACAAGTATTCCTTCTTCTGTCATTCCTTTGGCGACAGCGCGAAATAATATCATGACGTCAATTCGTGACGTACTATCGTGACGTCTATCGTTTAGTTCATAACGTTTGGCTACTGTGCTATCTTGCACACTAGGCGAGATAGCACAGTAGAGGAAGGGATATGTTATAGATTTTCTCAAACTGGGAAATTTCTATAATTCATCACAGAATATATAATATAACAGTATACCAGGATATACTAAGGGAAAAAGGAAACGCATTTCTGGAATTTCCGCTATATAATCTATATAATGTATATGCTGTCTACTTAATTTTACGTAATAAGACCGAGAATTCCCAAGAGGTTTTGTAAACAAAGGGCTGCATCTAGTTACAGAAAGGCTAAAACGGCGCTTTTGTAGACGTTGATATTACAGTACACTCTTTAATACGAAATTCGAAAATGTTGAAGTTGCGCTTTGAAAGTTTGAGCCATTTCAGTACTATATTTAATGTAAAGAGATTGCAAAATTTTATATCCTAAGTTTCCTTACCTGTTTAAGCCAAACGCGTATTCTATCAATAAAGAAACTTTGCAAAGATAACATTTGGTGTGTAATGTGTTGTTTTAGTCTTTTTTCCGAAAGGGATGGCATAGTGTAGTTATGTTCCATTCCATTAACATCAGCATAGTATACATACAGTATATAGCGGAATTTTCCGAGTTGCATTTTTTTTTTCATTTAGTATTCTCCGGCGAGAATTGTCCAATTTTACAACAACATTATAATGAAGATAATGCGTAATCGTTTTTGCTTACATTATCTTATTGTGACTTGTAGTTTATGACGCGGTTATTTGTTTTGTTACCACCATCCATGTTATTCGATAAGATGTTATTTTGAAATTATTCGGACATTTTCTCTTTCGAGAAGATGAAGTTTTCATGGCACTGTCCCATAATTCAATTGTCTACTAGATATACGTCAGCGAGATAATTCGTTAATGGTAACTGAACAATAAACATAATTGACCGAATTTATTAATGGATCGGTATTTAAAAAATGCAAATTTGCTAAGAGCACCAACCAAAATCTGTCTCGAGAGAAATACATCATAAATGGGGTAAAACCGTTATAGGTTGGTATGATATAGCGACGAATTGTTTCTCAGAAAAAGACGAGAAATGTAGAAACACAATGTCTACCAATGCTTTTGCCTTTTAACATAATCGAGATATGTACACAATACAAATATAAGAGTATTCATTACTTTTTTTTACAAATAAATATAATCTTGTATTCGATCAGCACTTCTTCGAAGTTGGATTTGCATTGCAGTCTATTTCATAACTTTAAAACTTGGACGAGATTTCTGGCAAAATATAATTTATATTCGATCAGCACTTCTTGGAAAATGGATATGCATTGCAGTCTATTTCATAACTTTAAGCTAACCAGCTGGCTTGCGGAACGTCGGTGGTTCTACCCAGGTGCCCGCCCGTGCACGAAAATTACACGGAGGGGCACCTGGGGTTTTTCTCCACCAATGGAAGCTGGAAAGTCGCCATATGACCTTAGCTGTTGGTGTGACTATACAATCCAATTCAATCAATCAATCAATCATAACTTTAAAACTTGGAGGAGATTTCTGGCAAAATATAATTTTGTATTCGATCAGCACTTCTTGGAAGTTGGATTTGCATAGCAGTCTATTTCATAACTTTAAAACTTGGACGAGACTTCTGACAGATGGGTTATTCCTATCAAGTTCGATATATTTGTAACTGTATTTATATATATTAATTATTGTATTTATTTTCGCGAAGGTATAACTTCATGGCACTAAAATTTAACGGTTATGACAAGGGCTTCACACAAACCACAGTTTAGATCTCGTTCAAAGTGAGCCTGTGTGAGTATCAAGTAATACCATTAGCTCCTCCATTTATTAATCAAGTATCAATTTAACTTTAAACTTGTTTGCATATAATTAAGAACATATTTCTCAACCTCAAATTGTCATCGAAAAAGCATGGAAAACTGGTTTATTTACTGCTAAGATGCTACATGACCGATTAGGTTAGGTATACATTGGGGCACAAGTAAAGTTTTTTCTTTCAACATGTTCAATGCATTAATATATTGAACAGTATCTTACTTTTATGAAGAAAGAAAACAACAAATTTACACGTTAGCTGTACTAAATACAAAACTTGTTTATATTTCATTTTTTAGAACAAAAAATAAACCAAAATACAACTAATGAAAACCCTTTTCCTATGTTTTTATATGTTGACTTCATACAAAATCCGTATTGGCAGTGCCTCATCAGCTGATACAACATTGACTAACACCGATTGCTCATGCACTTGCATGTCTAATCGCGATTTACAGTTACCTATACACGTTTTCTAACGCCCCAAACCCCGCCTGACCCACCACCCACCTCCCCTCCACCCAGCCCCAACACCCTCTAAATATAATAGGATCGAAATAGGTCCTAAAACTAAATTGTGAGGGTTTAATTTCTTCGTTTTTCTACCAAATATATAACTTTATTATTGGTGCCATATATTTAGCAGTTAGTTATATGTAAAAAAACAATTACAATAATTAACATTATTGATTGCACACATGGAAATTGTGTAGAAAAACTAACTACAAAAAATGGCGACTAAGCATCTAACAGCCAGTCAAAACAGATATTTTCCAACAACTTTTACATTTGCCTTTGACATAAATCTAAATTCCACCGACTTTTACATTTGTCTTGGGCATAAATCTAAAGTACATAAACCTAAATAACTGTTATGTCAGAATAGAAGCTAGTTTATGTCTGACTAGACGCTAGTTTAAGACAGTATAATGCTTTATATAATCATGTTGAACTGAGATTGTTTAGTTCGATATTCGTGCTTTATTGTTTAGTGGTTTATTATTTGGAAATAAGAGTAAATACCGATACATAATGGTATAGCATCACGTGGTCCCGCCTTAATTCTATTAAGCGATGGAAAAGCTCATATTAGCAGGATTTTATAACGGATATTTCGACAATAAAACACGTTTAAAATTTTATTTTTTTAAAAAAAATGCGATAAATTGTTTAAAATGACCTACTAAATGTTTTCATTTTACTATATGCAAACTTTGTAGTACACAACACAAGCAGGTCCGCCAAAAAACGATGCAAAATTGTGATCGATGTGATTAAATCAATGTGTGTTTATCTGATACACATGCAATTTAAGTAAATGGCATTCCTGCAATCCGGCTTACATATACTGGTTATTATGTAGTTTGTTAATATATTCAAAATCCAATCGTTTTCTTGGATTTTGAATTTTGTCGTCAAACAGATATTTATTATAGGTGTAAAATTTGACAGTTCAATGTTAGGTGTTGCTATAGAATAATGAAATCGTTTCAATCGTTTATTATTTACTAATAACGTAAAAGTTTTGTAAAATAAATAAAGAATTTCTAAGCATATCAAACGCAAAAAACGCTAGCTATTTATTTAAAAACGTTGACAATATGACGTAATACACGCGTTACCTACAACACTCTTGGCTCTGCCAAACAAAGGAGTTATTGAACTGACAAGTATTGTCCATATTCATATAATAATAAACAAGAGATAATGACAGATTTCACTTTATTGTGACGTCATATTTTTGTTGTTGGAATCGTAGTCATTACAACTTGTTTATTCAGTATAGTTAAAGGAAAAAATAGCAAACCACAGTTACTTCGGGCATTGGAAATCTAAACAACAGACTAACATTTGAATCATAATATTGGTCAAATAATCTCCAACTCACTTGTTTACTACGTAGACACGTGTGTTTTTATTGTTTACTTACTATCATTTGACAATTAATATAGTATTCAAAATAGAAAAAACACTTTTACTAACGTGATTACAATAGTGTTTGGGAATGTATAATATGTATGAAATCAATTTCAAATTTCTTTTGTTCTCAAGTTACAGTTATACATGTAAGTCAGAATTTCCGTATGCCTGTGTCGTGGGAAATAAAGGCGGATTTCTTTCTTACCTCTTTAAAAATGATAAAGGGAGAAAATAAGATATGTTGAATTTTCACAGTGATTGTGCCGCAGACCGTTTCAAGAATCCTGCAACCATCATTTCGAACATAATGTACTACGGAATACAGAATCAATAATTTAATCGTTGACAAGGACAATCACGATTTCTATGGTGAAGTTATTTACAAACTTCATAAGATCCTTGGTCATGATCACGTTTATACACTCGTTATCAAACCTATTTTTATATTCATATATACATGATCATATGTTTTACTTAAATTCCGTATAGTTTATTAGAGGATATAGCCTGAAATCATTTTCTTTATTTTTAATGTCCCGTTTATATAGTATGACATTAGGGTAAGAGTGGGTAGCGATGCTTCATAGAACATGGTTTAAACCCTCGATCGTTTCATGACGGTACCCTTGTTGATTTAAAAATTGAACAGATAAAGAAGCATTCAAAAACGACAGTCAACCACAAACACAGACAGAAACAAAGAACAGCTATATATAAAAATGAATAAAAGGCAAAACAAGACATCACAAACACACAAGGGTTGGCAATAGGGCTACCGCCTTGGAACGGTCAGTGGCAAAAAAAGGCCGCTGGGGGTTTAAACCAGGTTCTAGGGTGCACCAAACCTCACACTTACCCTAATGTCATCCCAATTAAACAGGACAGTGTAAATAAAGAAATCCCCGCCATGAAATATTCTCTAACCAACAAGGCTGCGTTAAAAGGCAATATAAGTAAAACACCTAGATGCTCTTGTATATATAAATACAAAAACAATAGCCTAGAAAGCCACAAAGAAGGTACTCAATGACTTATGAAGAAAGAAAACAACAAAGCCAGAGCAACACGAGAACACACCATTGAGGGCAGCCTTTTATGTTTTGTCACATAATCTGCTTGTATTTATCTTTGTAATTACAGATTGTTCAGACTGCGTGTATCTTTTGGTTGACCGCGTGCTGTGATTGCTTCGTGTTCTGTTCGACTTTTATTCCTACTTGTACATAGCCTATAATGCATATGTTTTGGAACGTATACATTGTACGCTCCGAGACAACCAAATCGTTGTTTTATCAAACAAATAAGTTTTTCATCCTATAGTAGTAGCCCATTAAATTAAAGTAACACATCATTATTATTAGTTATAGTAATCTGCCACATCAGTTATGTACACGCTATTGGAAATATGGTCCACATCTTTCATCTAAAACAAAAGTGTTTCAACTGCCTGTTGAGTGCATAATTAGCATACTATTGAAGATAACAGTTCATTTAAAAACTCGAGCACTCTATTGTAATGTAACCTTCGTCCACTGCTTGAACGAATTACTAAATGATTATGGATTGTCCATTAGTCTTGAAGACACAATGCACGATTAAATTAGACTAAGAGTTTATCTTTTGAAAGTCTGACGTCTCATTACACACTTGGAGTTTTTTCCTCTGGAGTTTTTTTGTTTGGCTATTATGAATTAAGACCACATTTCCATTCTGGTTGCGACCACTCCATGCTAAAGGTTAGTTTGGGTGAAATACATTTACTAACGCTCACTAAAATGCACGAAAACTGTTAGGTGGTCCAGATTTATCTTTAATATTAGGGTTTTCAGGCAACGTTAGTACGTATTTTGGGCTTTCTTCCAAAGTGTGTACCTAAATTCATGTTTCTCTTCAACACCCTTAAACGTGTCATATTGTTCTCCAGGATTAAAACAACCCTACGTTTGAAGGCGCTTGCAAAGCAGCTAACTGTGTACTGAGAACAGAGTTGATAACAAATTAGCATTACGTGGTCAGAGTATTAAGATTAAGTTATTCTATTACATCCTGAATTCATTTAATTATTTAAAACTGCAGGTGTATGTACCACTTTATACCGACACTAGTTGACTTCGGTTACAGCTACTCCAAATACGACATAGCGTTAAATGTGTCATTATCTTTTATCCTATATGACCATATTGCACAATCGAAACAAATAGATAACCTAATTATTGAGATTTAATTATCTTTCTTTCAACAATCCCCTATGCATTGCTACCAGAGAAACAAGAGAATAAACCATTGAGGGCACGACAAGACAAGACTGCAGACAAACATCAAACGTCACATTCCTTTTGGGCTTTAGGTAGACGTCATCACAGGGTCCACAGCCTGTCCGGTCATCGCACAATCATAGAGGAAAGCATGGTGGCGAACTGCAAATGGGCCCACCATCAAGCATGCAGTGTGTTGCAAAATGATAGGGTCATAACTCCTTTTGATAAATCTTTTAACAAGTTTAATAAAGATAGTATAAAAGTGATCATGACCAAGGATCTAACGAAGTTTATAACATGACCTGTCATAGAAATAAACGGTCTTCTTTTTTCTTATATAACCATGATAATGTGCACTTGTTTTGTATTGCATCTAACATGACCTCTCCTAAAAATCAAACGAGTCTGCTACTTTCTTATATGTAACATGTACTTGTTGAAAACACACACCTTGTATTCCGCTACAGTACTTTGCTAATCTATAAGTTTCAGTTAAATAAATCGTTACATTTATAATCGGTTATCATACATAAATGAGAACATATAATCCATCAAAAATGTATCCGTGTTGGATAATTAAATTTCAGCACCCAGGGAAGAGGCTTGTATGTATGAATGAAATGTACTACTAGCACCCATCATACAGTAACAGATGAATATTGGCGTAACCTACAATTTGCAAAGACAGACCAACATTGAGATTTGATGAGCTCATTGAGGTTTTATGAGCTAATTGCATTAGGACTTAATAACTGTATTAATTTATGAGCTTATCAGTCCTTAAAACTCAATCCATGACGTTTCTGTTTAGTTTAAAATCAAATTAAACAAGCTAATTTTCTATATGTATGTAGTATGACTAGTTCACCAATATACATCATTCCGACAAAGTAGTACACAGAAGTATACATGCCTTAGGTGCTCAAACTCCAACTAGAAATTAGCTCTTCAACCATTTTTTACAAAAAACAAACTTAGCTCATAAACCGCATGATTTGGAACGTTTGACAGAAAGCGATGTCATCGATACGATCACAGGATGCTCGTTTACATAAATACTATACATATAAATAAATCTTAAAGCAGGAATGTGGGCAATGATTAAAATAAGCTGTCAATTTTGTTGGATGGCATAAATAAAACTACAGCATTAAGTACAATATATGAGGCATTCGATCCCAATATTCAAATTTTATAAAAACAATTACCAGAACAGTGAGTTGACTATGAAGGGGAATGTCGCAATGTTGGACTGTGACGGAATGTATAACCTTGTTTGTACTTGGAATGAGAAAAAATGTGTCAGAAAACGATAGTAATATTATTTGTATAAACAACTGAAAAATAGTAAAGGATACCATACATTGTACTGATTCCAAAAATCGATTTGTTAAAATAAAAGCTTTAACATCATACAGATTTTTGATGTAATTCCGAAATTTTATACACATTTAAAAAAGAAGTTATTTCAATCAAGAAAGGTGTTCAATCAAGAATAGTGTAACATTCTTATCTTACGCATGGCTTCACGACACTAGTTTAGCAAAATCAATTTCCGAGTATTCAAGTTCTAAGATTTCTTTAATTATTTTGCCTGAGTTTTAACATCTCTGATTTCTCAACAACTGTTTTATCTGCATTTAGTTTTGCACTTAATACGGAAACGCCGTAAGTAACTAGAAACTAAATGATGGGGGGATGCTAACAATCTCGAATGCTATCAATTTAAGATTTAAGAGTAAATTGATATGTCCTTAACTTCAGCAAATATTGTCATTTCAAAGAATGCATTAAATGTGTGATATTTTCTGTTCATATACGTGAAGAATCACCATTTCGTGAGAGTTACAATACGATTCTTAAATTTGAGTTCATGCAATTATGCTTGCAAAGTATAAGCAAGCTGTCTGTATGTATTGCAAGATTGGACGGTTAGTTTCGCATTGCGTGTAACTTATACACCATAAACATAATAGCATGGTAAACTGCGTTTGATGCTCGTTTAGCAAAACTAGGGCAACTGCTTATCCACCTAATTCATTTTGTCATTTGTGTCATGTTCTTTAAAGGTATTCATGCTCCCTATATTGTTTCATGTGCTATTTGAGTAGCAATGCTTGTGGCTCCAGAGAATAATGGAATACATGTTTATAATGGAATTTGCAGCAACCCTGCAGTTCTGCAGTTGAGAATGTTCTAAGCCAATTCTGCATATTTTACCTCAATGTAAATAGAAGGTGGGCATTGCTGTTGGCGTCATATAACCTGTTTGTATTTATGCGCCATAAAACCCAATTCCATTACGTGGTCCCGCCTTAATTCCATTAATCAATGAGAAAGCTTATGTTAGCATGATTTTATAACGGATATTTCGACAATAAAACACGTTTATAAACATTGTTTTACTGAAAAAAATGCGATAACCTGTTTAAATTTAAATTTTACAATATACAAACTTTTTAAGCCAAAGTAAGGTTTTATTTCATACCACAGCCAGTCCCGTTTTCGCTTCTTAGAGAAGGGGTTGGATGGGTATGAAAGTTAGTACTCAGACCACGTAATGCGACTTAGTTCAACTCGTGTTTTGCTTCAGCATATGGAAAAGGGAAGTTTTAATCGAATTGTTAATCGACTTGTCTTTTCGTGCCCCAAATGGTTTGTTGTCTTGTTTCTCTGACTTCTGCCAAGTCATTGAGTACCTTCTTTGTGGCTGTCTATGCTATTTTTTTTTTTTATATTGCCTATTAATGCTGCCTTGTTGGTTAGAGAATAGTTCATGGCGGGGATTTCTTTATTAACACTTTCCCGTTTTATTGGGATGACAGTAGGGTAAGTGTGAGGTTTGGTGCACCGTAAAACCTGGTTTAAACCCCCAGCGGCCTTTTTTGCCACTGACTGTTCCAAGGCGGTAGCCCTATTGTCAACCCTGTTTGTGTTTATGATGTCTTAGTTCGCCTTTTATTCATTTGTATATATAGTTATTCTTTGTTTCTGTGTGTTTGCGGTTGACTGTCGTCCTTGAATGCTACTTTTCCTGTTCGATTTTTATATCTATATTTCATGCGTGGTGTCACGTGGTGTCACGTATTATAGAATGACCGCACTGCAACAAAGTAGATGCACGTACGTGTATATCTTCAACAATGGTTGTCTCTACTAAATTAGAGATGATAAGAGACGTCTTGGTAAATGATTAGTTTCTGAAAAAATCCCAGTGTAATTGCTTTTGTATTGTATCTCTAACGGCGTGTGCACAACCACGTGATAATTCAATGCATTTAAAGTGTCGTGTTCAAGGACAACTGTAGTTCATCGATAAACTGGAAGACATTATCGTCAACTTTGTCAACTGCTAGACAAAATGGTATTGACTTGATTATTTATTAGTCTGGCAGACACATAAACCATTGGCATATCTTCAAGTGTTACGACATGACGCAGCAAAACCCTGGATAATTACAATACAATGCATTACAGAAACACATATTTTATTTGGAAATATAATTGAGACATAGTCTTCAGTACAATCATCATGCAGGCAAAGATTTACATTTATCAAAACAAGATGCGACATCAAATTCCACAGCCTAACCTTTCTAAAACGTATATTATATATTCATACAAAGTCGAAAAAATAATAGCTTATAAAAATTTAAAAGTAATAAGTTTAAAGCCATGTGGAGTCAATACCTTGCAATCTGTGGAACTGGAGTACAGAGATAATTTTTTGTTTTTTCTAGTATCATCAGTTTGTTCCCTTTCTCTTTGTTTTTAGTATCAACCACTAGCAAATAAACTAAACCTTTACTTACTGGAAAAAAATAATGATAAATAACACACATTGGCTGTGTCTTGCCCTTTCGTAATCAACACAGCCACCTTTTTTTCCCAGAAAATAAATGTTTTTGGAAGTTATTGTATATTACTCCTTTGAAACAACAAAAACACCCTTAAACAATTACCTGATAAATGACTTACTATGTTATATTACAAAGGATGGAATATTATTAATAAAACAATCCAAGTATCTGTGTATAACAATTATATACGTACATGTATTGCCACTGTAGATTGTACCACTGTAGATTGTACACTGGAGTTTCTACTTTGAAACTAACAAATCTTTACATTTATTAATGCCTTTCTCCGTAGGTTTAAAGGGACACACTGTAATCCAGTAGCGCCCAGATAACGGTATTCTCTCATAAAATGTTTATAATCATTCTAAATAAATTATTTAACAGCTTCAAAATAATTATCATATTTAGCTCTACAAGGGCCAGCAGAGCTTATGGGATTGCGAGTTGTCCGTCGTCCGTTCGTTGTCCGTCCGTCCGTCGTCCGTCCGTCGTCCGTCGTCCGTCGTTAACTTTTGTCTCGTTAAGACGATAGGGCCTTTATTTTTCGTCTGATATTTACCAAACTTTACCAGATTGTTTATATCAATGAAAGCACGAAAACCAGCCAGATCTGACCACTAACAGCGGAGTTATGGCCCTTGATTTAGTTATAATGCTATATATTGCCTCGTTAAGACGATGGGGCCTACATTTTTCATTTTATCTGTACCAAACTTTAATAGATTGTTAATATCAACGAAAGCTCGAAAAAAATGAAAACCAGCCAGATCAAACCAGTAACAGCGGAGTTTTATGTCTCTTGATTTAGTTAAAAATGCTATATTTTGGCTCGTTAAGACGATAAGGCCTTTATTTCCATCTGATCTTTATTTTTCATCTGATATTTTTCATCCGATCTATGACTGTCCTAATTGAATGCTACTTTCCCTGTCCGATCTTTTTATATTTCTTTACTAAACTTTACCAGATTGTTAACATTAATAAAAGCTCGAAAAAGTTCGAAAACCAGCCTGATCGGACAAGTAACAACGGAGTTACGACCTTTGATTTCGTAAAAAATGCTATATTTTGCCTCATTAAGATGATAGGGCCTCATTTTTCATCCGATCTTTACCAAACTTTACCAGATTATTAATGTCAATAAAAGCTCGGACGCGGTTGAAAACCAGCCAGATCGGACAAGTAACAATGGAGTTACGGCCCTTGAATTCGTACAAAATGCTATATTTTGCCTCGTTAAAATGATAGGGCCTTCATTTTTCATTCGATATTTACCAAACTTTACCAGATTATTAATGTTAATAAAAGCTCGGAAAAGTTCGAAAATCAGCAAGATCGAACCAGTACCAGCGGAGTTATGGTCCTTGATTTCTTTAAAAATGCTATATTATACCTGATTAATACCACAGGGCCTTCATTTTTCATCTGATCTTTACCAAACTTTACCAGATTTTTTAACTTTTTTTTTTAATATTATTATGTTTTTTGTTTTAAAATATGTTTTTTTAATATTTTTTTATTTTTTTTAAAAACAAATCTTTTTGGATTTGACGAAACTTAGCAGGAAGCATTACTCTAGTTATGAAGTCTCATTCATAGAAGAAAGTGGGACACATTAAAAAATACCAATGCAAGACTAGAAACAGCAGACTTATTTCCCATAATTACCAGGTGATCGATCTAAGGCCATCCTGGCCCTGTTGTTTGTGCAATGTTTTAAAAGAAGTACTGATGGGAATTTTATGTCGACAACCCTTGATATAAGGGCCGTTTTAACCAGTAGAGCGTCCACCTCTTGTTTTTATTATTTGTTTGCATCATACTAGTGGCGGATTTAACTGCATCCAGTTTTAAAAACACCTTTAAACTTCTTTGTGCCCTTTTGTAGCTTTAAATCAGAATTATAATATGTTACATCTATAAATGTAAGGAAAACGAATACCTCCCCATGTATACCGTTTCTGAAAATAATATGTATTGGTCTTCCTCTTTTATAAATAGCCTATTGTGTATATTTGCTTCTATAAACGTAATGCATATTACATGTATTTTTTGTAAGGTTTGTGGAGGGATGGCCCACCCCGACCCTCAATAACCTATGACGGGGTGAATAAACGGACCGCCATTAACTTGGTGATTGAAATGAAAAAAACAAATGCGTTACACACGATGGGTAATAGATCATACAATGAATAAGATTACTTTATTATTAAACATTATACGTACACACGATAAGCAATGTATCTGAAAAAGGTTACTGCTCCAAAACAACAGCACATTACCGATGGTTAGCAATAGTGTATCAAACAATACATGGGATTGCTTTGATATCACAACACAGTAAACACTGTACATGCTGTAGGCAATATATCGCACACGTTAATATTACAATCACAACTCATTTATAATGTGTATACTAAGTAATGACAATTTTGAGAAAATAACCACAATAAATTTGAGTCCCTTATGGCGTGTGTACGTGTTTGCGTGCCTGCGTGCCTAAGTACTTGCGTGTATGTGTGATTTTAAAAAGCGTATGAAAGGAGAAATTTGGAAATCGACGAACACGACATATAAAAAAAATATATTGCAATGTCAGTTTGATTGAGACTGTTCATGAACGGTAGTGAAACGTGTTAGCTACCGTTCACCCCCTCTAGCCCCGGATTGATGAACGGTAGTGAAACGTGTTAGCTACCGTTCATCCCCTCTAGCCCCGGATTGAGCAGAAATAAATATTTAAAATGTCAATGGTACGAATATGGTATGCATATGACGGTGAACATGGAACTTTCAATATGGTATTTTCATACCATTCCATGGCCAGCGTCGCAGTTTCCAGGGTCCCAGTTTCTAACAAAATGCTTTGCCCTGAACAAGAAAACAAACAAAATGGAAGTTTTGTAGTCCCTTCGCATAAGTAACTTGTGATTGTAATCCTTCATGATATAGCTCTTTAACAGTGTAGAATGTAGTCCGTTATGTCACTTTATACAGATATCAACAAACCGATGCAATGGTGTTAAATATCATTTTGGATAAGTGCTTTCGATATATACTCATCATGACGAAAGTCATATTACCACATCAATATTTAGTGGTTCGATCTCGCATTTATAGGTTATTAGATTTGTATTGTGATATATGCACGGGTTCTTTAATTAATTAATATTGTAGTCAAAAAGAAAGAGTGCATATATCCCAATAAAAATCCAATAGCCTTTTTATTGCAAACGCATTTTTGAATTAGAACAATAAAATAGGTTGTATTAATTAATTTTCACCAAAAACATTTATTTGAAACAAACAAATTGTCGTTACATCATGGACATTTTCACAATGAAATCAACATTGTTTACATCACGCGACATACTTTCTTTGACATGAACAGCAAATTGCACTGATCATGAACGAGTATACATTACACACCCAATATGACTTAACTACACGTCAATATGGGCGCATATTGACGTTTCCTGTTACATTGAAAGTAAACGGAGCTTGTAAATGCGTATGCAATATAAATGATTATACTTTTGATTGAGAAACATTTATTAGGTCACCAAAATGTATTAATCCTTAAATTGTGTATTTCTTCATTAAAATGTGTTTGTAATTGCTGCTTCCAAGGGTTCCCCTCCCTGGTATTTATTGATATTCACACTGACGTTTGTTTTAGTACTGGTGGCGGCCGCAAACGTCGCCCATAGTCCAAATTAGTAGTGTTATTACTCACTGCTCATTTAGGAACACCAATGCCAATACTGGTGGCTTTTAAGTAGAATACAGATTAAGCCGGTACTAAGGGGCGTGAGAGATATTGCACATTATTTAACCTCCTATGATCAGACTGAATACAATCGAGTCTACTACTTTATCTCCTTTTGTGTCTGTTGCTTCCAAGGCATCCCATTCTCACTATTCGTTTGTATACATGCATTGTATGACAATATTCGCATGTATTTTTTCAAACAACCAATCCCTTAAATATTGTTATTTGTTCATCATCTTTTTGTTGACTTCTGCAATGTATGTTTAATTCTTGAGGCATAGCAGTTGTTATATATCTGTTGAAAAGTTGTGTAATAGTATTCATACACCACACGTATTCTAAACTGAACTTGTTTGTATATGCAATGTTTAACAAAGTATACCTTAACAGAATTATGTAAACAAAAGTAAGTAGTAAATGTATTCAGATGCAACAAAACATATGTTCAAAAACAATGCCCATACACACGTTGAAAGTGTTCCTGTATCGTTGCAGACTTACATCTCGACCATTATGGAGGACACCTATAACTCGCCTCTAACATTTTCATGATAGTTGGGTATATATGTTTGCAGTCTGTATTATTATAGTAAAGTATTTTATTGCAGTTTTTTCTTTTAGATGTGGTCGGCAATTGATACATGTTTTACACTTACGCTTCTGTATATTGCTTTAACATTGCTCGATTGTATTTCTTATTTCTTCCATCGTTTCTGTGTATTATAAATATTACAGAATATAAACCATACCTTGTGCTGCTCCGCTCAATTATATTTCCTTTTTTTTCAGCTAAGTTTGAAGGGGAACATTTCTTCGACAGCGTTCCTGGACTTTGCCAAATCGTTGCCAGTATCTGTACCATTTCATGTGTGTCGTCGCTTATGAATATAGCAGCCATGAGTATCAATCGATACTTCTTCATCTGCAAACACGAAACATACAAGAAGATTTTCACCAATCGAAACTGCATTTTGATTTGTATATCCCTCTACACCATTGGCACTATTCTAGTTTTGCTCAACTCTGCGGGAATAGGAGATCACAATTTCGACCGCAAGAGTCTGGAATGTATTTGGGACCGTATGGCCACATTCCCTTATACGATTGTGTTTTCTATAACTCTTGTATGGATACCGTCGATTGCGACTGGAATCAGTTACCTCAAGATTTACATTTATGTTCGAAATCACAGACGTAAAATTGAACAACAACAACGCCAACAACAACAACGCTCAACATTGCCAAGTGCAGTTGGAAAACATCATAATCTCCATCTTGCTAGAACGCTGTTTATAATCTTCACAGTGTTCTTTGCTTGCTGGGCGCCGTATGCACTACTAATGGTGATTGATTCAGACAACACATTCTCGCATGCCATTCACGTCTACATAACGATGTTTGCTCACCTTCACTCATCTCTAAACTGGCTTATTTACTATTTAACGAACAAAAGGTTCGCAGATGCGTGCAAGCAGTTACTTAATAACTGCGGAATTTGTCGTTTATCGATTAAAGACGTAATGAATACATTTCAAAAAAAATACGAGCTAATACATAAAAGACATTCACGACTTTCGACCAAATCAACAAACGGTCTTAATAGACTAGACATTCCAATGAAAACTATAAATGGTTGGAAAAAGTCGAGTTGTGGAAGAATAACAAATCAGAACCATACACTTTTGTAAACCATCTACTAGATAATAGTATTGCCGATGTAGTTTTATTGCGTACAGTTTTATAATTAGTATTGTATTAACATGATTAATACAGCAAACATTTATTGTGTTAATGAACTGTGTTAAAATGTTGGTGTTTAGTGTACTTGCCAATGCATTTTTGTATATTAGTATAACATGTTAACATATTAACATTTGCTAAAGAAATTATATACACTTGTCAAATATATTGTTCTTTGTTCCTTTGTGTATTTGTGGTTGACTGTCGTTCTTGAATGCTACTGTTCGATTTTTATATCTACTTTTACATATTTATGACGTATTAACACAATTATTTCGAGTTTGCTTTAATGTTATCATAAGTCACACATTAACACAAACAACACTTAAAACGTTAATAAAAAGCAAACCACGAGTTGACAATCGGGCTAACGTCTTGGAACGGTCAGTAGCAAAGAGGCCTCAGTGGTTTTAAACCTGGTTCTAGGGCGCGCCAAACATCACTCTTACCCTATTGTCATCCCAATAAAATCATAAGACCCACCATTGACCAAACTCAGTATATCATGTATTATATACATTAGTAGTGGATTACGTTTTGGCGTCACAGAATCTATTAACACATGTTAGTGAGTTTGAAGTTGGAGAGCCAAATATTTTGTCGGACCATTGTTTAACAACATTTTCTTTAATTTTTTGTAATCCAAACAATGAGCCGTCGCTCGTAAACAACAGTTATGAATGATTAAGTGATAAATATGTATGGAACAACGATAAGAAGTGTGATTTTATTGAGAGTTTCAATAGAGAAGAAATTAGTGGTAATTTGAATGCTTTAAATGAAAAAATAGAACAGTGTACGAATAGTGGGGATGTAAATACATGTATTCATGATTTTAATGCCATTATTGAAGATGTTTTTTCACCAATTTTTAAGCGCAAATTGGACTAGGTATGATAAGGTGCAAAATTGGCCCCCAATATTGAATGTTTTAATGCACAAGTTTTGAATATTTAGTTTAGCTACAAATGAACTGAATCATTATTAAAACTCATTACAAGTACATTTGAAGGCTCTAAATGAGTTGAAGCGCCTCACAAACAAGGCCTTTCCTTTCAATTATCGGTCTATCCTCCGAGCACGTTAAAGAACCATAGGAATCTATTCGATAATAAGAGTAGGGCAGGTTCCCGGATTCCTATGTATCCTTCCCCTCTCTCAGGGGCGGCTCTAAATAACCTATACTGTGTTGATGAGCCGTTAAACAACATTCAATTCAATTCAAAAAATGATATTTTTGTTCATTTTCAGCAGTTTTCAATCAGTTTTTGGTCTTGGAAATACAGAGCGCACCCTCGAGCACAGCTGATTTTTTGTTGAAACAGGTACTTGATAGGAATACATCATCAGCCAAAAAATTGTGTGTGCTCGGAGGAGCGCTCTATATTTTTAGGATCAAAATCTTTCACAGAAAGGTCCAAAATTTACAAAATATAACAAAATTACCAAAAATGCCATTTTTTGAGACCCTGTTAATTCTTCTAGATAAATCAAATAAATAAAAATATCTTTTGAAGATAGAATATGATCAATTTACTTCATCATGCACGACAGACTAATAGTATATGTAAATATTATTTTTTGCATTTCGAAAATATTAGGGGCCAAAATACCCCCTTATCCTACCTTGTCCTTTAGTTGCAATAGCGATGTTAAAGCGGATATTCCTGTATTTAACAATAGAAAAGAAAACCCGTGGTATAATGATGAGTGTCATGAAAGTAAGTTTCACTTTTTACAAAAGTTGAATAAATATAGAGAAAGTAAAAGTGACATAAAAATAATTAATATGGTTAAAGCATGGTCACATTATAAATCTACTGTTAGAAATTGTAGACGGATTATGATCGAGTGAAAACAGCTGCTTTTGTAAACGCAAGATATAAAAATGCAAAATTATATTGGAATATGTTAAAAGAAGCATGGGGACTTAAGCCAACAAATATACCATTGATTCTTTTGAACAGTATTTTAAAGCTATTAATAGTCCAAATAACGAGTTCTTTGTTCCAGATGAAGATGTTGTATATTTTAATGAACGGTACGAAAATAATGAATTTAACATAATGTTTGAAGAGTTGAATGCGAATTTTACTGAGGGTGAGATTATAAAATCAATTAAGCAACTGAATTATAATCGATCATCTGGACCTGATATGTTATTAAATGAGATGTTCATTCATGGTAAAACTATTTTTTCACCAGTTATTTGTAAAATGTTTAATAAAGTGTTTGAGGTTGGTTATTTTCCAGAAGTCTGGTCAGAAGGGTATGTTATTCCTTTTCACAAAAAGGGCAATATTAATGATGTAGAAAATTACCGTGGTATTACTTTATTAAGCTGTTTGGGCAAATTATTTACACGTACACTAAACAATAGATTATCGGAGTGGGATGAAACATACAGAGTTCTAATTGAAGCACAAGCTGGATTTAGATCGCACATGAGTACTTTTGATAATATATTTGTTTTAAGTGGTTTAATTACACATATTTTAAATCAAGGAAAGAAACTGTATTGTGCATTTGGTGATTTTAATAAAGCCTTTGACTATGTTGTGCGTGATAATTTATGGTATAAATTAACAAAGTTCGGTTTTCGGGGAAAGATTCTTGATATCATTAAATCAATGTACTCATGTGTTAAGTCTAAAGTTAAATACTGTAACCAATTGAGCGATGAATTTTACTGTGTACTTGGCGTTCGGCAAGGGGAGTGCCTATCTCCATTGTTGTTTTCTATGTATTTAAATGATATAGAAGCTGCATTCATACATAGTGGGTTTGAAGGTTTAGATAATAATATGTTTAAGATGTTTATGCTGTTATATTCAGATGATATAGTTTTGTTTGCTAACACTGCAGCAGAGTTACATAATGGACTTAATATACTATCTAGCTATTGTAAATAATGGAGATTGAAAGTAAATAGTACTAAAACAAAAGTTATGGTATTTAGAAAGGGCGCACTGCTACCATACAACTTAGTTTTTATATATGATGGTGCTCCATTAGATATAGTTAGTAAGTTCACATGTTTAGGTATAGTCTTTTCTACTTGAGGGTCTTCAGCAGAAGCACAAACTACTCTTGCTGGTCAAGCGCAAAAAGCCATTTTTAAAATGAATAGGTATTTATACAAATTTACATTTATATCCCCAAAGCATAAATTAGATCTGTTTGATAAATTGATAACTCCAATTTAAAATTATGGATGTGAAGTGTGGGGATTTATGCAAGCTATATCAATTGAACGAGTGCATTTACAGTTTTGTAAACACATTTTGGGTGTTAAGAAGACAACTCAAAATGATTTCATATATGGTAAACTTGGCAGAACGTTTATTATAAAAAGAATGTTTATAATAATTAAATATTGGTTAAAAATCATGAGAGTACATGATCGTAAATATGTGAAAATTGTTTATAACATGCTGCTTAATGACTGTGAAACATATCCTCAGAAAATAAACTGGGTTTCCCAGTTGAAACACTTATTGTCCTCGCTTGGGTTTTATGATGCATGGTTACAACAAAGTGTTGGTAACGATAATATTTTTCTTGCAATATTAAAGCAAAGGTTCAATGACAATTTTGTTCTGAATTGGCATAGTCGATTAGAAAATTCCACTAGAGCAGATTTTTATATAAACATTGCAAAGTTTCAGTTTCAACCATATTTAGATAATATAAATGTTTTCAAAATGTATCAAGCACTACTAAACTACGGGTGTCATCTCATAGACTGCAAATTGAAGCCGGTAGAAGGGTTAAACCAAATAGAATTCCTGTCAACGGTAGAATATATTTATTTTGTAATAAACTTGAAGATGAATTCCATTGTGTGTTGGAATGCCAAACATACATAATATTAAGAATCAATATATTCCTAAATATTTTTATAAGAGACCAAATATGATCAAGTTACTGGAATTATTAAACTCACAAAATGAGATATATATTCGCAAACTGCGTACCTATGTTTTAAAAGCATTTAAGTTACGAAACGAAACACTATACAGAAATTAGCTAGTTCTAAATATAACGTATGTAATATGTCATGGTTGTAAACGTATATGTCATGTTTGTAAATTGATGTACGTATTAATCAATATGATAACAAGCATATTGACCATTTTAATTAGAAACGTTTTTTGGTGAAGAATGCTAGCACATTGGTAATACGGACCGTCAGTAAAGAGTTTTCATTTACTGGGACTGCGTGTCTTGTAGTTTGACTGTCAGTGAAGTGTTTTCATATACTGGGTTAAAACTTGTCTTCACTCAACAACGGGTATCTATGTCATTGTTTATTTAAAGTATGTGGCAAACAAAACCTTTGAGACCAACGAGCCAAATATAGGTGGCTTTGAAGTAGAATACCGCTTAAGCCGGTGCTAGGGGGCGTGGGAGGTGTTGCTTCTTTCATTACTTCTCATGAATAGACTCAATAAAACCGAGTCTGTTGCTTTATTATCTTAATTGTGTTTGTTGCTCCCAAAGGTTCACCTTTATCAGTATTTATTAAAGTAATCACCGATTAAATTGCAAATATTAATAACTATTAAAAATCCGTGGTGGATTAATAGACATGTATATCTGTACTAATATTTACATTATATGATATATGTTTATCATACGGATAACAAGCTGTTTTATTTGACTCATTTGATATAATACATGTGTTAAGGAAATTGTGATGAATTGTAATTTATTTATGCAAGGAAGTGTTATATAAACGCCTTCTCATTGTATCAGCTCAGTTAAGATAAACTGCATATTTGGACATGTATTGTTTGTAATAACTACACAGTTGCCATGCTTTGTAATTGTATTTTGTATCCTCATGGGCTTTTAAGCCTATTGGAAATTGGAAATAAAGATCTATCGATCTATTAAGTGTGTAAGGGCGCAACTTAATTATGCTTTATCTACAGGTGTAAATACATGATGCAAATATAATTTTATTAGATAAATTAGATAAATGTTTGCTTGAATGATCGTGATTTCGCCATTGGCAACCACGGACAAATCTTTAAACTATATAAAATACAGACAGTGACACAGTGATGCGCATTTATTGAATATGATAACTCTCCCAAAACAACCAGGTTCAACCATTTGGTTCACCTCTGTAATTATTGTTGTTTCCCTATATCCGTATGCATATACTTATACAATTATAAACCATTGGCATTGTATACTCTTTTCTATTAAAACTTGTTTACATGTTATAAATATGTGTCAAGACAAATACCCTTACAAGGCATTGTTTAAGGTAATATTTTTGAAACGATACTTATTTATTCAAGATATACTATTGAAAATACACACGATCTAATTGCAATACAATGATAAACACAAAGGAGATCAACTATTAGGACTTGGTTAACAACAGCAGAGAGTGCTGATAAGGCCAGAACGGGGGGGGGGGGGGGGGTGTAATTTACAGGTCAGTGTTATCTCCCATGAGGTATACTAACCTCGACCTATTTTATATGTATTTGGGGCATGTGAGTGTCGGATGGAGCGTTAACGTCGTCCCACCTTAATTCCATTAAGCGACGGGAAAGAATATATTCGTAGAATTTTATAACGGATATTTCGACAATAAAACATGCTTAAAATTATCTATTAAATGTTTTAATTTTACAATATGCAAACCTTTTAAGCCGAAAATAAGATTGTATTTCATACCCCAGCCAATCCCGTTTTTGGTTGGATGGGTATGAAAGTTAATACACGGACCGCGTAATGGATTTTCACAATATTGCAGTCATATCGCGACGGTGCCTGCTCATAGTAGAGAGCTCAGTGCTTCAGATTGTAGTAACGTCACGCTGGAGTTTCAATAAATACTGAAAAGTGGATACCAATCCGTAGATACATAGCCATATACATGGACGAAAATATATCGCATGTAATAAACTTGTAGATGAATTCCATTTTTTTAAACGAAAGTATAATTATTAAATATACTTCTAGTGACTGACAAATATTTCAATTCTGTTTGTACAGGTTTTATTTTAAATACGACATATTGTCATAATGTTAACAGTATCTAGCGATTTAATCGCATTCGTTTTGAAAGACGTGACGTTTTAACTTTGCCACTTACCGTTCAAAGACTATATTAAAATTGATAAACAAACTAATTATATCCTCTTTCAACAAATGTATGGAAGTGAAAAAATCTTTTGTTGGCTAACGTATAAGATTTCAATTTGACAATATTTACACAACAAACAATGTCATGTTCTGTAAAGAAATAAAACAACCATCATCAAGTAAATAAAACGTAAAACATTTAATAGTAAATCATAATATAACCGATATAGTTTGAAAAAGAACGCTGTAAATTTAATTTCGTCTTAAGATATTAGATTCTTTCTAAGCTGGCAAAATGAAAACATTGTTTAAATATTTTCTACCAAAAGTGAATATAAAAGTCGAACAGGAAATGCAACATTCAAAGAGCACAGTCAACCACAAACACGCACCGAAACAAACATCAACTACAACGATGAATAAAAGGCAAGATATGACATCACAAACACATTAGGGTTACCGCCTTGGAACGGTCAGAGGTAAAAAAAGGCCTCTGGGGGTTTAAACCCCGTCCTAGGGTGCATCATACCTCACTCTTACACTATTTCATCCCAATAAATTGGGAAAGTGTAAACCAAGATAACCCCGCCAAGTTATATTCTTTAAAAGCAAGGCAACATTAATAGGCAATATAAGTAAAACACATAAATGATCATGAATATATAATATAAAAAAAAAAAAAGGTATAGAAAGCCACAAAGCAAGTACTCATTGACTTTGCAGAAGCCAGAGCAACAAAATAACAAACCGTTAAGGGTATGACAAGACAAGATTTAAGACAAACATAAAACACTGCCGTCCTATGAGGATGTATGTAAACGTCATCATAGGGTCCACAATCTGCCCGGTCATCGCATAATCAAAGAGGAAAGCATAGTGGCAAACTGTTAATGGATCAATCATTAAACTTGCAGTGCGTTTCAAAATGATACGGTCATAAACTCTTTTGATAAACTTTATTAACAAGTTTAACAAATATTGTATGACAGGGATTATAACCACGGATCTTAAGAAGTTTATAAATTACATCACCATAGTAGACAGTTTGTGATAGTCCTTGTTGCAGAAGAGTTCTTAAATTACTTCTATATTTGGAAAGAAGATCAGGGTTACGATAATAACATTTGCAAAGGTTTTACGAAGTTTATGATAACGGTAGACCTGATGGAGTAGCTGTTTAGTTATACAAATATTACTTTTTTATTTTAAAAGTAGATCAGGATTACGATAATATAATTATGGAAAGATTTTCTTGAAATGTTTGGTAAGGTTTTTCATTCATACACATATTACAGTCCTCAACACGACTACAAGCTCTATAAAAACGAATAAGTCGAGAAACATAGAACCCCATAAGAAGTAGCTCGGGAACATCCCCGTGTTAGTGGGGATAATTAACAATGATATCAAAATTAAAATCATCTCTTTTTCATAGATTTTACTAGTTTTTTCGCCATTTCAATACAGAGATGTATGTCAAGTATTTTTTTGATAAAAATCATTAATTTGCCCCAAAACAACAAAACTAACATTTTAAATATGTTTTGTCAATTTATTCATTTCGTTTAATCACTGCCAGTTGAACTAATGACGCAAAATTTAATGTCTCACGAAATTGACTAACGTTTGACAGTTTAAATACATCATGTAAATACATCATACAGTTTTGAAAAACGCTGATTTTTTTACCCATCCAAAATTAAGTGTTTTTTTTTCAAGACCTAGTTGCATATATGGCAATGCACGATTATCTGTAGAGTTATTCTAAAGAAAATGGTGACAGATGTTTGTTATGGAATTAGTCATGAAAATAATCCGAAATAACATTTTTGGGTTAAAAAAGCATTTTATTGAAATTTCAAAATATGAATTTCAAATTATTTTGTTTGGTGTAAAATATTCCTAAAGAATACGGAAACACGAAACAGTTTCCATTTTGGACTGCAATGTGTATTAAAACTTGATGCATAGTTTAATCCTATTGAAATAAAAAAGAGATGGTCCTTAACTTATTTTGAGGAGTATATTTGGAAATTTCAAACTCTATAGACGCAATATAACCGGTGTAAGGAAAGAAAATCGACACCCATAAAAAATTACCTCCCGGTCATTTTTCTATTTAGTAAAATTCTATGTAACGGAATGACACACTGGTCATAATTTGTTCTGTGATTAAATCACTCTTTTAAGAAAGCCAGTAATCTTACCACCACTCAAACGTAAACATTCGATCCCAGGGCCTGTAAAATATTGACTCCTAGCAAATTGAATCTGTTTTATTTTAAAAAAACAAACTTTAGGTATCATTCAGTTTATATATGAATATTTCAAGGAAGGAACTTTTCGCGGTTTGCTAATTATTATTTGACGCCTACATTACGTCACTATTTTATCTCAGGAACTCGGGAGTACTAATTCATATACTCCAGAGCAATCTACCGAAGATAATGTTATTTCGACACATATCACTCAGTGCAAGACTTTCAAAGCTGGAATAGACGATAAGCAAAACAGATATACTGGATTCCCAAATTACACAAAAAACCATTAAAGCCTGGTTTCTTTCCAATTCTAGTTCTTGCACTGCTACAAATATCTCCAAACTTTTAACATCTTGTCTTACTGCCGTTAGATATCACGTTAAACAATATTGTGTTAATGCTTATGAAAACTCTGGGATTTATTTATTTTGGTCTATTACAAATTCAGGCGACGTTCTTGATAACATTTGCAATAAACGTCAAGCTTCATTTATAAATACTTATGTTTTTTCTACATTATATACAACTTTACCACACAACCTTGTCAAAAACAAGCTTATTGCTCTCATTCAAAAAACTTCTGCTATGGAAAATATTACATTTTTGGCCCACAACAATATTAAAGCGTTTTTTGCTAACAGCAGCTCGGACAATTACATTATGTGGAGTTGTGATGAAGTTTGTGAATCACTTATTTTCCTATTAGATAATATTTTCGTCAGGTATGGAACTGCAGTTTATAGCAAATTGATGGTATCCCTATGGGTACGAATTGTGAACCCATTGTCGCAGATTTGTTTTTATATTGCTATGAAAGAGATTTCATGTTGAGTCTTCCACCAGATACACAGGCGGACGATATTGAAACCTAAACGACATATTGAACATTGACAACCCTTTCTTTTCTAATATGGTTAATAATATATTACCTAAAGAACTTCAACTTAACAAAGCTTATTTTTCTGATACTAACGCTTCTTTTCTCGATTTACATCTCTATATTGAAATGTGGAAATAATTAGCAAAATGTATGACAAGAGAGATAACTTTAATTTTGATATTGTTAATTATCCCCATTTAGATGGGATGTTCCCCGAGAAACTTCATATGGTCTATGTGTCTCAACCTATTCGATTTTCTAGAGCTTGTACCCGAGTTGAGGACTTTAATATTTGTAATCTTTGTATAACTAAAAAGCTACTCCATCAGGGCTACCGTTGCCATAGACTTCTAGAAACCTTTTCAAAATTGTATTATCGTAACCCTGATCTTCTTGTCAAATACAGAAGTAATTTAAGAACTCTTCTGCGACAAGGACTATCACAACCTGACTTATATGGTGATGTGATTTACAAACTTCGCAAGAAGCTTGGTTATGATCATTTTCATACTATCGGTGTAAAACTTGTTAAAAGGTTTATCAAAAGCGGTTATGACCGTATCATTTTGCAACGCACTGCATGCTTGGTGGTGGACCTATTTACAGTTCGCCACTATGCTTTCCTCTTTAATAGTGCAATGACCGGAAAGGCTGTGGACCCTATGATGACGTCTACCTAAAACCCAAGAGGACGGCGACTTTCGATGTTTATCTGCAGTCTTGTCTTGTCGTGCCCTCAATGGTTTATTCGTATTGGCTTCTGCCAAGTCGTTGAGTATCTTCTTTGAGGCTTTCTAGGCTGTTATCTTTTATATTTATAAATACACGAGTATGGGAAGCCATAACCGTCAAAATATGGATATTTACAAACCATTCAATGACAGGCCATTTAATTCAACATGAAGTCATTTGATGACGTACATATTGATTCGATGCGACGTGTAAACTCGGTTCATTCGTTACAAAGTGAATTGATACGGTTCGAAGTGAAATGATACGGTGTACAATTTCAAACCATACGACGCAAAGTCATTTGATGACGTACATATTGATTCGATGCGACGTGTAAACTCGGTTCATTCGTTACAAAGTGAATTGATACGGTTCGAAGTGAAATGATACGGTGTACAATTTCAAACCATACGACGCAAAGTAATTTGATGACGTACATATTGATTCGATGCGACGTGTAAACTCGGTTCATTCGTTACAAAGTGAATTGATACGGTTCGAAGTGAAATGATACGATGTAAAATTTCAAACCATACGACGCAAAGTCATTTGATGACGTACATATTGATTCGATGCGACGTGTAAACTCGGTTCATTCGTTACAAAGTGAACTGATACGTTTCGAAGTGAAATTATCGGGCGAAAACAGTCGGTGCGATGCAAACGCAATCCGTTCGACAGAAACTGATTTCATTACGTGCAAATTGAAACGGTGCGACATCTGGCGGCGATATTTGCCACATCACTTGCAGGGTTATTTCCCCTACATAATATATATGATAAATCAAAGTACTGCGAATGCAAGGTTTGATAGGAAATACTGTATGGATATTTGCACGATCAAATTTCCATAATTTTTACATAGTTTTAGCCAACTTGGCGATCTTAAGTCTTCCGGGAACAAGATGCACAAGAGGGCCTGTATCACTCTACTGGCTTGAATAGTCTAAGGCCTACCGAAAAATAGTTGTTTTTTTTAAAATCAAAGGTTATAACTCTGATGTGTGGCGTAACCTAGAAAACGTCTTCTGCTGCAGGGACAAATAACTTAACAAGAGGCACTACCCGTTGATTCAACTTCCCTATGTCTGTCCCACACATTGAAAAGAAACTTTACTGTAGTATTTACTAAAATAATAAAATACAAATTTATTGGTGGAAAGAAGATTTGAAATTGACTATTAGTAAATACACGCGTAAAAGTGACCATAATTTTGATAAATAAACAACAACAAGAAGAAACAGAACATAACCTAGCTGGATAAAGTAGGTTAAAATGCTGCAGCCATGTGCTGTTTCAAACGGTGTCTGGTTGGGGCCAGATACAATGTCGCATTGTCGTGGGCAACAATGCGACACCCGACAATGCGACATCGCGACATTGCGATATGACAATGCGACATTTCGATACGACAACTCGACACTAAGATACAATGGAGTTTGCCGTTTGCTGAGATGACATTTAAGTGCATTTGTTTAAAAGTAAAATGCCATTCTATTAAAAACAAGAGGCCTAATAGGGCCTGTGGATGCTCTACTGGCTTAACGGCTCTTACATCAAGGGTTGTCGACATAAAATTCCCATAAGTATTTTGTTTCAAACATTGCAAAAACAACAGGGATAGGATGGCCTTAGATCGCTCACCTGGTAATCATGGGCAATAAGTCGGCTGTGTCTAGTCTGGCATGGGTATTTTTTAATTTGTCCCACTTCTATGAATGAAATTTTATAAAAATGGGGCGGGGTGGTGGGGGACGGGGTTATATTAACATTCTAAACAAATATGGTAAAGATCAGATAAAAAATGAAGTAAGTACAGATTTAACAAAGGAAATACAATATAGCATTTTTCAACAAATCAAGGGCCATAACCTGTCGTTACTAATAAGATCTAGCTGTTTTTCGAACTTGTCCGAGATTTCATTGATATACCGCGATTTGCACAACTAGACATCATACTAAGGCTTCCTGCCAAATTTTGTAGAAAGTTTAGGAGTAGTAGCGCCGACAAGAAATTTAAATGTGAAAGTGCCGTAACTCCGTCATAAATCAGCGAACTGGGAAAAAGCGTGATATGCACAACTAGACATCTTACCGATGCTTCCTGCAATGTTTCGTCGAAATCCAACAAGGCTTTAGGAGGAGTAGAGCCGACAAGAACTTTAAAAGTAAAAATGTCAAGGGGCCGTAACACCATAAAAAATCAACGAACCGAAAAAAATAATGAAATAAAAAAATAAAAAAAATATATATATAATTATTTTTTTTAAAAAACAACAACAAAAAAATAAACAAAAAACATTTAAAACAATAAATCAATAAATATATCAAATACAAAAAAATAAATAAAATAAATAAATAAAAATATTCCAAAAAAACAACAACAAATAAATAAAATATATATGTATATTTAAAACAAATTTAAACAAAAAAAATGTACAAATAATAAAAAAATATATAGTTATAATAAAAAAAAGGCTAAACATCTGGTAAAGTTTGGTAAAGATCAGATGAAAAATGAAAGCCCTGTCGTATTAACGAGGCAAAATATAGCATTTTTTAACTAATCAAGGGCCATAACTCCGCTGTTACTAGTCCGATCTAGCTGGTTTTCGAACTTCTGCGAGCTTTCATTGATATTAACTATATGTTAAAGTTTTGTAAAGATCGGATGAAAAATGAAGGCCCTTGGCCAGTAGAGCTAAAAATCATCAGCTCCAGAAAGTAGGTCAAGGTCATAGATGAAATCCATGCATTCAAAAAGATGCACTACCCAAGACACAACTATGTCAAAATAGAATATGTTTTCTTCCAAAGAATAAGCTATAAATTAGGTTTAAAACATCTAGTGCATAATTATAGTTCGTGAGAGAGTGATGTACATGTAACAATTAAAGTTATCTGCCCTTTGCTTCAATGGTGAAGGTCACATCCACATTTGCTTTGTCACGTTGCAATGTACCACTCAAGATAGTTTGAAAAGTCTTAGTGCATACAGTTTGTGAAAAAGTGACCTAAACGCAAAAGTTGAACCTAAAAAGTATTAAGTTATCTGCCCTTTGCTTGGAGGGTCAAGGTCACTTCCACATTTGCCTTGTCACGTTGCCATGTACCACCCAAGATACAAGTACAAGCAAAGTTTGAAAGGTCTAGTGCATACAGTTTGTGAGAAAATGACCTAAACGCAAAACTTAAATGGCGACGCCTCCGCCGCCGCCGCCGCCGCCGCCGCCGCCGGAAAAGCAACACCTATGGTCTCTTTTTTTCTTCGAATAGGCGAGACAAAAACTGTTTTCCGGCCTTAGACTATTCAAGCCAGTAGAGTGATACAAGCTCTCTTGTGCATCTTGTTCCCGGAAGACTACTTAATACACGCCACTCTGTAAATGACATAATTTTAGACATGGAGGTCATCTTGAGTGACAGTTTGGCCATGAACACAAATCACAAATCTGTCTATCCATCAGCAATTTCATAAAATAATATACTAGTCTAGATTTGAAACAGTTTAATAACAACTGATTACAATATATTTGGAATGGATTGACCCTCTAAGATTTTGGTATGTCGCCAAAGATCGCCAAGTTGGCTAAAACTATGTAAAATTTATTGAAATTTGATCGTGCAAATATCCATACAGTCTTTCCTATCAAACCTTGCATTCTGAGTACTTTTAGTACTTTGATATATCATAATATATATGTTATATAGGGGAAATAAACCTGCAAGTGATGTGGCAAATATCGCCGCCAGATGTCGCACCGTTTCACTTTGCACGTAATGAAATCAGTTTCTGTCGAACGGATTGCGTTTGCATCGCACCGACTGTGTTTTCGCCCGATCATTTTACTTACCACCAGACTAAATGTGTTTGCGTTAAGCGGATTCATATTGCATCATGCTGATTTACTTTGTTCTGTATCACTTCACATTTTTCGATGAATCGTTTAAGTTTTCATCGTACCGACTTGTATTTGATTGTATTGCGTTAGTTTTTTTGTCAAATGGTTTGTCATTGCACTGAATGATTTCTATTTGCGTCGTATGTTTTGAAATTTTACACCGTATCATTTCACTTCGAACCGTATCAGTTCACTTTGTAACGAATGAACAGAGTTTACACGTCGCATCGAATCAATATGTACGTCATCAAATGACTTTGCGTCGTATGGTTTGAAATTTTACACCGTATCATTTCACTTCGAACCGTATCAATTCACTTTGTAACGAATGGACCGAGTTTATACCTTATCATTTCACTTCGAACCGTATCAATTCACTTTGTAACGAATGAACCGAGTTTACACGTCGCATCGAATCAATATGTACGTCATCAAATGACTTTGCGTCGTATGGTTTGAAATCGTACACCGTATTATTTCACTTTGAACCGTATCAATTCACTTTTTAACGAATGAACCGTGTTTACACGTCGCATCGAATCAATATGTACGTCATCAAATGACTTCATGTTGAATTAAATGGCCTGTCATTGATTGGTTTGTAAATATCCACATTTTGACGGTTATGGCTTACCATACACGAGAATCTTTGTGTTTTACTTATATTGCCTATTAATGCTGCCTTGTTGGTTAGAGAATAATTCATGGCGGGGATATTTTTTATTTACACTGTCCCGATTTACTGGGATGACAGTAGGGTAAATGTGAGGTTTGGAGCACCCTAGAACCGGGTTTAAACCCCAGCAGCCTTTTCTACCACTGACCGTTCCAAGGCGGTAGACCTATGGTTAATCCTTTTTGTGATTGTTACGTCATATGCCTTTATTCCTAATTAACATTGTCATTCATGTTTGTGTTTTGCGTGTTTTGGGGTTTACTGTGTTCTGTAAAAGCTTTATTTCCGGTTTCCTTTGATACTTATTTTTTTCTATATCCCAGAGTAGCCCTATTGTCAACCCTTTTGTGTTTGTGATGTCTTATTTGGCCTTTTATTCATCTTTAAATTCCCACCCAGTCGGTAGTGGGGTGATAAGAATCAACCGACTGCTCGTTACTTAGCAGAGGGGTAGGACACCGCAACCCGAAAAGTAACCCACCTGTTGACCGTGGGTGGCGACCCGTGTCGTTGGAGAAGGGAATCCTAGTGGTTGAGTGACGTTGAGATCCGGTGGTTATCTCCGCGTTACAACACACCACTTTGGTCCGGAGTTCATCTAGATGGGCGGTCAGATTACCCCGATCTGATCAATCGGTTTGTCACGCCAGCTATACGGGATCCTAAATTCTTGTTTAATTCGAGACTCTCTTAATCCCTCTCGTTTAATATCTTACTCCCCTTTTATTTTGTCCTCTTTAAAGATAATATAGAAAGGATCCTTTACGGCAGTGGCATTAGGGCTAATCATGTTTTTCTGAACATAATGTGGCTATATTCATGCCACTTTAGGCGGAACATAAGTGCGGCTCTTTGACTTTTTAAGTTAAGTGGTCATGTCCGCTGGGTGGTATGGGGTCTGATGCGTTAGTTCTATATGAGTATACTCTTCACGTATTCTTGGCATTTGTCTGTCGGATATCCACAGCAAATGTCCTCTTGTTAGACTCCGAGGTGGGTGAGAAACGTGGAGAATGAATATCAATTCCCCATTGTGGGACCCAAACACGCACACAAAACTACTCCTACTGGTGTTTAATGATTTCGAGAAGAGTCCGAATCTGATGAGGATATTTCTCCTTTAAATTGGCCTCGTATTCTCAATATTATCTCTCTAGAGGACGACAAACCTATAACTAGGTCTCTATCCTTTTGCCATCTCCGAGGCGTTACTTGGCATCGCCGGTGAGCCAAGGAGTGTTAAAAAACTCAATAATGGAAAACTTCTTGTTGAGTATGCCAAAAACGTTACACTATGACAATCTCCTTAAAATTCAAACTTTCGAAAACATCCTTGTTGAGGTTATTCTTCACATTTCTCTCAATTCTTCAAAGGGTGTAGTGCGCTCCAGGGCACTGGAGCACTGCACTCTTGAAAAAATGACTCATAATCTTAAATATCAAGGTGTGACTGAGGTAACGAGCAGCAATCAGTACGATGCCGGATGGCAAACTCACTCCTACCAATACTTTTGTGCTTACTTTCAGCACACTAAATCTTCCAAAGACCATCAATACTGGATATATCATTCTACCAGTGGACTCCTTTATTCCAAACCCTCTTCGATGTTTTAACTGTCAACTCTTTGGTCAACATAGAGGAAGATGCAAGCGATCTGTTTCTGTGCCCTTTGCGGCCAGGAGGGTAATAGCGACTTCGCGAATTGCAAAAATCCCGCCGCTGCGTTAACTGCAAGGGGACCCACGGGACTTTCTCGAAGGCTTGTCCGACGTGGAAGCACGAGAGGGAAATACAGAAGATAAAGATTGAAAAAAACATTTCTGGTAAATCGTATGCCGATGCGAGTAGGGTTGAGATACCAGCTACCAGGTCTATCGCGGTGCACACAGTGTTAACCTGGACAATAGATTCCGACAAGATTATTACTATTCCACTCTCTGTTCAGAAATCCTCTAAAACATACTAAGCCTCTCAAACTGTGGTCCTCTTAAATAGGCCTCCTGTAACTTCCAAAACTCTTGTGGCTTCCAAGCCTAACACTCCTTCAACTATATCCTCAACAACTCCTGCACCTACTGCATCTACTTCATCTATTTCGAAATCGACGGACTGATGATCCGATTGTACTGCACAACAGATTTGGAGACTTGGAGATTGAGGTTGATGATCCAGCACATCTGTAACTCCCAAAGTCTCCAAATTCTCCAAGGTCTGCCAACCCCAAAGGCCGTAATCGCGTACTTCCGCCGTAGTGACATCAAAATCTAATAAGGTCATTCAATGGAAATAACATAATTATGATGAAATCAGCTTACTTTTAAATAAACACAACCCTGTTGCATTCTGTCTTCAAGAAACTTTCTTGAATATTGGTGATATTATATTTTTTTTAAAAACTGTATATATTTGTGATACAGGTGATAAAGCTGCTTGTGAATCGAATCATTCCTCACAGAACTGTTGCGTTGAAAACTGGATTGGAAGCTGTTGTGGTCAGTGTTACGATGCACAGTGAACTTCTATTTACCGCCCAGTTCTTCACTAAACGTTAAAGACCTAAATCACCTAGTTGCACAATTACCATCACCTTTTATACTCTTGGGTGATTTTAATGCACATAACTACATTTGTGGCTGTAAAGATATAAACGATAAAGGCAAGAGAGTGGAGAATTTCTAAGCTAAAAACAATTTATGTCTTTTTAATGATAACAAATCAGATACTCATTTACCTCCAGCTACAGGCTCTCATTCTTCCATTGATTTAACAATATGCGATCCAACGCTCTTGATGGATCTTTCGTGGAGTGTTGGTGACGACCTATGTGGAAGTGACCACTTCCCGTTATTTCTTGAAAATTTCGGCCCTCCACTTCCCGAGACAATGCAACGATGGAAACTTCGCAAAGCTGATTGGGATACGTTTCAATCTCTTTGTGGGGAACAATTAAAGCCTTCCGTTTTCGAGGATATCGAATACGCAACTACTCTTTTTACCAAAACCCTTCATGATATAGATGATCAAACGATTCCAAAACCCTCGGCAACTCCAAAACGCCCACATAAACCATGATACGATGATGACTGCAAAAAGGCAGTCAGCATCGTTAAGCTGCATTGAATGCTTTTAACTTGCGGCCAACTCAAAATAATTTAGATTCTTTCAGAGTTTTTCGTGCGAAAGCCCGTCGTACTATTTAGAATAGCAAGAGGAAATCCTGGAGATCTTATGTCTCTAGGATAAACTCTCGCTCATCTCTTAAGAAGACGTGGGACATGGTCCGGAAAATAAACGGAAAAGGTAATTCTAACTGTGTAAATCATCGTAAAACTGATAATGAAGATATTGCCTCTGTCAAAGATATTACAAACACTTTGGCAAAATCTTTTTCTAAAAACTCTTCTTCTGCAAAGTGTCAACCAAATGTTTTATAAAATAAGAAACTAAAAGAACATAAGAAGCTGAATTTGAAGTCGAAATTTGGAGAAATACAATAAACTGTTCACTCTCAAAGAACTTCGATAATCCCTTAAAAAAGGCTCGTGATACATCAGCTGGTCCTGATGATATCCATTATCAATTATTAAAACATTTACCTGAAACCTGTCTCTCTACACTTCTTGATATATTTAACAAGTTTTGGGTGACAAGAAACTTCCCCGATTCTTGGCGAGAAGCAATCGTTATTCCAGTCCCCAAACCTGGAAAGGATCATACGGACCAAATAAATTATCGCCCTATTGCTTTAACGAGTTGTATATGTAAAACCATGGGACGAATGATTAATGAAAGACTCGTTTGGTACCTGGAATACTCCAACAAACTGATAACAAAGTATCAAAGTGGATTCCGGCACCAACGAGGCACAACGGACATCTTTTGAATAATTTATTAGGGAAGCTTTCATAAAGAAAGAACATCTAGTCGCTGTATTTGTTGGACTTGGAGAAAGCTTATAATACTGCATGGAATAACGGTATTATGAAAGATCTTTGTGACGTTGGTCTTAGCGGCCGTTTACCAATTTGTACAGATATTTTCTTAGATGACAGACAGTTTCGTGTAAGAATGGGTTCAACCCTCTCTGACATTCATGAACAGGAGATGGGCGTGCCATAGGGCAGCATCGTACTTTTACAACTTAATATATCTCTTATCAGATCCAAGCTGGACTACGGCTCAATAGTATTTGGATCGACTCGCACGTCATACTTGCAGATGCTCGATCCTATACATAATCAAGGATTACGACTCGCCTTAGGTGCCTTTCGCACATCACCAGCCGAAAGTCTATATGTTGAATCATATGAACCATCACTGTCTCATAGACGGGTCAAATTATCCCTTCAATATGCCATTAAATTACAATCTAAAGAAATATAAAAAGATCGGACAGGGAAAGTAGCATTCAAGGAGGACAGTCAACCACAAAACACAGAAACAAACACGCAAACAGACAAACCCTTCAAACCCAACTTTCGATACTGTTTTTAATCCTAGTTATGAACCTCTTTTTGATCGAAAACCGAAGGCCATTCGACCATTTGGTCTTTGTATTAAACCGAAATTAAGACACACTGAAATCGACCTGAATTTGATTGCCAAGTACAAAATACCACAAATTCCAAAGTGGACTTTGGAAACACAAACTATTATTTTTGATCTTTGTAATAGTAACTTAAGGCAACTGAACTTGCCTTAAATTATATTCAGTAATCTGATGATGACCATTTTGTAATCTTTTCTGATTACCTTTCATCTCTTCAGCACTGGGTAATATGAAACATGATAACCCAGTTGTGCTTCAACTTTTAGAATAGTACAATTCTATTATATTTGAAACTTTTTCTGCTTGCTTCCAAGCCATGTAGGAATACGTGGTAATGGTAGAGCTGATAGTGCTGCTAAAGCAGCATTAGATTTACATATTTCTAATGCCAAATTACCTTATTCTGATTTTAAAAGTAGTCTTGTCGTGCCATCAATGGTTGATTTTGTTGATGCTCTGGCTTCTGCCAAGTCATTGAGTACCTTCTTTGTGGCTTTCTAGGCTATTGGATCTTTTGTATTTATATATACACGAGCATCTTTGTGTTTTACTTATATTGCCATACTTCATGGCGGTGATTTCTATATTTACTCTGTCCCATTGGGCTGACAGTAGGGTAAGTGTGAGGTTTGGTGGTGCACCCTAGAACCTGGTTTAAACCTCCAGCGGCCTTTTTAGCCACTGACCGTTCCAATGCAGTAGCCCATTGTCAACCCTTTTGTGTTTGTGATTTTTTGGCCTTTAATTCATCTTTACATTTGTTCTTTGTTTCTGTGTGTGTTTGTGGTCGACTGGCGTCCTTGAATGTTGCTTTTCCTGTTCGATTTGTATATCTATATTGTACTAACACATATATCCGTAACTATTGGCAAGCCGCTTGGGACTTGTCAGTTAACAATAATTACCATTCAATTAAACCGTTGCTCGGAGAATGGCGTTCTTTCAGTAGACCCATTCGTCGAGAAAAAGTTGTTCTAGCCCGGTGCAGTATAGGGCATACACGTTATACTCATTCATATTTATTCCAAGGTGAGCAATTAACAGAATGTATACCCTGCTTTGCACCGTTAACGGTCAAACACATATTATTGGAATGTGTAGACTTTGATTCTATGCGTCAAAAATACTACACTGTTAATAATATGAAAGATTATTTGATACTATAGATTTTAGTATTGTTTTAGATTTCCAGATAGAAATCAGACTATATAAATCATTATAATAATCAGACTTTATAAATCATTATAATATGTTCTTATATATATTTACTTGTTTATAAACCCTTAGCGGGCAATTGTTGATTTACATTTATACATAGTTTATATTACTACCATATCATCCCTTATTTGTAAATAGTTTTATCTATATATTTACATTAATGTTTAATTACTACTTCATTTCTTCATCTTGCATTAGTTTTTGCGCACAATATGACCTATGTATGTGTCGACGTGCCGTAAAACACTATTCATTTATTCATTCATTCATTCATTCATTCATTTATTCATTCATCTTTAAATGTGTTCTTTGTTTCTGGTTGTGTTTGTGGTTGACTGTCGTCCTTGAATGCTGCTTTTCCTGTTCGATATTTATATCTATATTAGACATGCTGGTACCGGATCGTTTGTTTTGTATTATCTTGTTCATTCACGCTAAACTGAAAATTCGTATTGAACAACGGAAAAAATGAATGAGTCCGGTCAGACATGTCTAAGCCTTAGGTTGCGGTACACCACAATTAGTTGTAGACAAGTTTTACTTATGTTTTTATCCCCCCACGAATTCAGAGGGATATAGTTTTGGCGTTGTCCGTACGTTCATTCGTCCGTTACAATTTTCGAGTCTTACTCTCTCACATGCATGGACGGATTTAGAAATACATTGGCATATATTCATTGAGAAGACGTGCATAACCCAACACCCGGGTCTGTATCATCAAGGTCAAGGTCAAAAATGTAAAATAAAGGTCAAACACTTATTAGATGCATATAAATATGTCCATTTCGTTTCCGCTCCATAACTTGTCCATGCATGGAGGGATTTTAAAATAAATTGGCACAAATAACCATCTCATCGAGACAACGTGCAGAATCAAACACTCTGGAATGTATCTTCAAGGGCAAGGTAATAAGGTCATATAATTCTTATATGTGCTTTTAATAAGGTAACGCTCATGTTTGCAAGGATTTTGTAATGAATTGACACAAATATTCAACACACCAATACTTACATGGAGACTCCCATGCCCCGCTCCTACCCCCAACTTTCCCGAATTTCTATTGGTAGCTGTAACTCACTGTTAACCTTACAATTTCGTGAGCAAAGTGTGATATTCAATCTTCAGATTATGAGGACCCCCAAAAAAGCATTTGTGACCAGTACACATAATTACACATTAAAGAATGTTGTATATTTATGATGTTGTTCTCTGATTTTTGGTCTAAAAACAACAATTAAGAAACACCAAATAAGTTTTGTATTGAACAGCTAAATTATGAACATGTATTTCTTCAATAAAGCAAATTACAAAGTGTTGTTAAGCTATTCATACCCTCAATATAGCAATGCTATACAAATAAAAAAAGTAAGAGCGGGACTCAATTTATATACCTGCGTTGATCAGCCATGAAGCGTGCTGGCTGTAAATATTCAAGCTTCCTATGCTTTTTCAATGACCAAGTAGCGTTGGGAAATGTGTCCTTAAAGCCACAAAAATCGGGCTTTGAAAGATCAAAAACTTCGTCATGGGATACAAATTCACCCAATTTCTTGTTGAGTTTGGTTTTAACGCTATTTATCAACATCTTTTCAGAAATTTTCGGTCAGTTAAACCTGGTTTCTGTTACCAGTACTAACCAAAGTTCTGCAAGTAACTGGAATTTCGTCCTACTCTACTAATAGTTGGTGTAATTGGGCCATTAAGGACCACTTGGAACTTAATAAATGAATAGGAAAGAATGGATATTTCGTTTGGAAGAAACAGAACAGTACAATGTTCGCCTAGTATTCAGATATGCATTGTTATAACAAAACCTTATCTATATGAAAATTCCTATATTAAATCACGTCAAATTAAAATGGATAGGACAACATATCTTCTATACGTTTATGATGTCATTAGGAAATCATGACTATTTCGTTTGTTGATGAAGCAGATAAGAAGACCAGTTCTGTAATAATAAATGACCGAGATTTGAAACAATACAACTGGTAAAACGATTTTCCCTATTTTCCTTTGAATTATTTCTCTAGAAAAGGTTAAATCATAGCAACGTAATAATAATTCGTATGCACGGGATAATAATTCGTATTATGCACGGGATAATAATTCGTATGCACGGGATAATAATTCGTATGCACGGGATAATAATTCGTATGCACGGGATAATAATTTGTATGCACGGGATAGTAATTCGTGTGAACGAAATAATATTTCATACGCACGAAAAAAAAAATCCTGCGCACCAACTAGCGAATCGTTTCCACGAGGTAATTAGCTAATCGGTGACCTGAACGCCATCTATGGTATTGATACTCACTCCCCATTGAGTATAATTACCTCCACCCCATTGAGTAGTGATACCAGTACCACCAACGCTATTAAATAGTGATACGCTCAAATATTGAGTATTGATATCCCCTCCTGATTGAGTATTAACAACCCCTCCTCACTGAGTATTGATACCACCTCCCGATAGAGTTTTGATTCACCATCCCCATTGAGTATTGATACGCTATCGCTATTGAATAGTGATACTGTTTCCACATTCAGTATCGATACTCCCTCCTCCCTCAGTTTTGAAAACCCCTCACTATTAATTATTGATACCCGTCCTTAATACTCAACATAGGGGTATCAATACTCAATTGGGAGTTTTTATAGATTATAGATGTGGAGGGCATATCGATACGCAATGAGGAACGGTATCACTACCACAGGTGGCAAAGTATCTCGTGCGCATTTAATTAATGTTACCTCGAACGCATTAAATATTTGTTTACAGATGCCCTTCCTTAGATAACCTTATGCATACATGCACACATACATGCACATATGGCCTATATTTCTAACTTTTAAGCGTAACTTATTCAGCGATTATCTTATTAAGCTAAATACGTTATAGATTCATCAGTCACAATAATCCTAAATTCTGCCTTTCGATTTGCAACAAACCTAAGATTAACGGTATTATATATCAATATTAACGGATTTAGCTTTGAAACTTTGGCTCTGATGCTACATGTCAATATTCAGTATGTCATCCAGATACCGAGAGATATCATTAAAGGCTTCAATTACATCTGCATGAGTATCGGATGAAAGACTCAACATGAAATCTCTTTCATAGCAGTACAAGAACAAATCTGCTACTAGAAATGCAAAGTTCGTAACCATAGGGATATTCTATAATAGCTAGGTCCATAAATGACGAAAATATTATGTAATAGACAAATGAGTGCTTCACAAACTTTTTGGCAAATCCACAAAGTGTAATTGTCTAAACTGCCGTTAGTGGAAAACGCTTTAATATTGTAAAAGGCCAAAATGTAATATTTACTCTTTCGAAAGTTTTTTATGAAACGATATGTATGTTAAAGATATATTAAGCTTAACGTTTTTGTTCCGAATCTACGTTTCCAAATTGAGTTAAATTTCTTTTTCATATTTCCTCATCAGTATATTCATGCATATTTGAGAACAAAATAGTATTTAAACAAGAGTGCGTAGAGCCACTATAATTTGCCTAAATCTTGCGTATGTTTCATATTCGTCTAATTCAACCAACATCACACACTTATACTAGAAATATACTCCTACAAAATACGAACAATTTAATATGCAATATGCTCTGTGTGTGTATGTGTGTGTATGTGTTTGTGTGTGTGCGTGTGTGTGTGAAAAGAGGTAAAAACAGAGGAAATCGATCGAAGTCACTGTACTAAAAACAAACTAACAAGATTTGTTGCATTATTTAAATACAATATGATCAAAATGCCTGATTCAACATATTTTAAAATACTCTTAACGAAATTTTCGTACGTATCTTACAATATTTGCCATTCGTAATAGATTATTACTGTTCAAATCGTTCAAGCAAAATTACACATGTTTGAGTACAATGCATCATTTATTTACCAAAACTGACATTTTGAATATTGAGTTCTGCTCAACCCGTGGCTATAGGCTCTGAACGGTAACAAGTATGTTTCACTGCCGTTCACGAGCAATCAGAATCAAATAATGAAAACATGAAATGCAGCTTTCACAGAACATAGTAAACCCAAAAACACGCAAAAAGACAAACAAAAATGACAATAGTAATAATAAAGGCATATGCAGTCACAAACACAAAAAGGGTTGACAGTAGGGCTACCGCTTTGGAACGGTCAGTGGCAAAAAGGCCGCTGGGGGTTTAAACTAGGTTCTAGGGTGCACCAAACCTCACACTTATTCGCTGGTGGTTTAAACCAGGTTCTAGGGAGCAACATTGAAGACGAAATACTGAATAATTATTAATATGCAAATTTAAATCCCTTCTTTAATTTTACATTTGAATTTAAAACAGCCGACTTATACATAGTTTCTTACACCACGTGTACCATTAAAATCATTTTCATATTATTTAAGGTAACAGTTAAAGTTTGCTCCTGCTACAATTATATACATTAGTCATAAAACGAAGTGATGTCGGGGATTTTTATTTACAATGTCCCGTTTATTTGAATGACAATAGGGTAAGACCTGGTTTTGGTTTAAAAACCCAGAGGCCTTTTTGACATAGACCGTTCCAAGGCTGTACCTCCTACTGCAACCATTGTATATTGCATGATTCGCTTTTCATTTTCCTTGTAATTGTTGCTTGTTTTTATGCGTGTTTTCGGTAGACTGTTTTCTGTTGCACTTTCTGTTCGACATGTATACCTTTTACTACGGTCGAAGAGACTTTACTCCGTAAACAATATTGAAATGAAATATACCGTTGTCGATATCAGACAGTTAAACCAACGGTTAACATGGTTAAGAGGAATTGCCTTCCTGAGCCTACAATTTAATATTGCTCCAACGCAATGTAATTATATATACTTTTTGAAGAGCACAGTTCCGATGAATTAATTACCTGGTATTAAATGTTAAGGTTTATCGATCGATTTAAACAGCACTTTATTGGCTGTCAACAGAGTCGTATTCTTATTTCTGCGGGAGTTAAACGAAACGCTAATTAGTTCCCCACCGGTCCCGGGGGTGACTATAGGTTTTCACCCTGTCCGTCCGTCCGTCCTTCCGTTCGTCCGTCCGTCCGTCCGTCCGTCCTTCCGAAATGCTAGTCGGGGTCATATTTTCAATACTATAAGACTTTGAGATACCAAACTCGGTTGAAACATCTTGAGATAACGGTGTGTCGCGTACCAAAAAACGGTCACTGTGACCTTGACCTTGAACTGTGACCTCTGTCATAGAAAATGCTTGTCCGGACCGTATTTTCAGTACTATAACACTTAGAGATACCAAACTGAACATTTGAATACATCTTGGGATAGCCGTGTGTCGCATACCAAAATAAGGTCACAGTGACCTTCAGCTTGACCTGTGACTTCTGTCATAGCAAATGTTCGGAAAATGCTTGACCGGGACATATTTTCGATACTGTAAGTCTTTGAGATACCAAACTTGCTATGTAGATACATCTTGGGATAGTGGTGTCTCGCGTACCAAAATAGGTCCACTGTGACCTTGACCTTGACCTGTGACCTCTGACATAGAAAATTCTTGTCCGGAGAATATTTTCAATACTATAACACTTAGAGATACCAAACTTGGTATTTCAATACATCTTGGGATAGCGGTGTGTCGCGTACCAAATAAGGTCATTGTGACCTTGACCTTGACTTGTGACATCTGTCATAGAAAATGCTTGTCCGAACCGTTTTTTCAATACTATACCACTTAGAGATACCAAACTTGGTATGTGAATACATCTTGGGATAGCCGTGTGTCGCGTTTCAAAATAAGGCCATTATGACCTTGACCGTGACCTCTGACCTCTGACATAGAAAATGCATAGAAAATGCTTGTCCGGACCGTATTTTCAATAACACCTAGAGATACCAAACTTGGTATGTGAATACATCTTGGGATAGCGGTGTGTCGCGTACCAAAATAAGGTCACTGTGACCCTGACCTTGACCTGGGACCTCTGTCATATAAAATGCTTGTCCGGACCGTATTTTCAATACTATAACACTTAGAGATACCAAACTTGGTATGTGAATACATTTTGTGATAGCGATGTGTCGCGTACCAAAATAAGGTCATTTGGACCTTGACCTATGACCTCTGTTATAGAAAATGCTTGTCCGACCGTATTTTCAATACTATAACTCTTAGAGATACCAAACTTGGTATATGAATACATCTTGGGATATCGGTGTGTCGCGTACCAAAATAAGATCATTGTGACCTTGACCTTGATCTTTGACCTCCATCATGGAAGTCTGGAAAATGTTTGTCTGGGCCGGTGGGGGACTATGGATTGCCCTGCAATTCTTGATGCTCTTGTTTACTGTGTCCTGTATATAAGCCAGTTACTAATACGCAGAACCTGTTTTTTGCATTGATCATTTGTTAACGGACTATGCTTATGAGCTTATTACGTCTATATTAGCGTGAGGACATACATAATCCGGTGTGAATATAAAACAAGCAATCGTGAATAATTCAACAGAATTACGTTAAGAAAAATATTGTTTAAAGAATGCCATATCTGAATATTTTTTCAAAAATAAAATTATTGATTTGATATACAAAGGATAGCCCATATAAGTTTAATAAACTTATTTCCAGTGGAGTCAATTGTAGTGAAGATTTGGCAACACGGACAAAAACAGAGTATGTTTCTTAATTTCAAATATAACATCATTACATGTCTACAATGTTGAATGTTTACCTATTACAGATTAAATGAAATACAATCAGATACCTTTTTCTCAAAATAAGAACAGTAATTTGTTATGAGTTTGCATGAATGTTAGACAGAAGCACATACTTTTACCTCATGGTTGCCTCCAATATTATCTAATATTATAGCTTTTTTCAAGCTGCTTGGGATTTAGTTTACTTCATTTCCAAGATTTGAAATGACATCTATAAACTGTTTTCATTAGAATAACAGTAGTCTAGCTCGGTTGCCAAACTCCATGTTCAGCCAAGCCACACAATGTTTGTTGATGAGTATTATATTTCCCATGGGTACTGATTGATGATGCCATACATACAAATAACTGCTTCGATGCTTTATTTTGGTTGATTCTGGTCCTCGAAGGATACATTTCCTGTTCGACTTTTATATCTCCTTTTGAATTAAAAAGGCATTGTCAATCGTTGAATATCTAGGCGAAACCCACCTTGTGATTTAGTATTTTTTATCATTTACATACATTTGCATAACATTCTTATTAATATGCTTAGCTATATCTTGCTAAATATACGAGGAGCGTTCATTATATAATGCAACTATCCGTCGTATTCAGGTTGTGTGAGGTTTACACACAAAATGTGTTATAGTATGAACCTTTAGTGATACTTTCGGAAAATTTTATTCAAATCAGTGAAGATATAAGTCTATGACGACTGTTTGTTTGGGACATATTCATATACACTGCCTTTAAAAGCGGCAGAAATGTTTAATGAATTTGCATAGGTCGTAATGTTGGATTCTTAAAAAAATGCATTTTGCAGCAAAGTAATTTATTCAATCTTTTGTTGTGACTAGAAGTAGTTGTAAATATTACGTAAACGATGTTTTCAATACAAAACATCGATATAGTCTAAGGTAAGAAATGCCGTCTTCTTGGAAATATAAAAGTCCTGAAAATATCAAATTCCAATAAAATAATAGTAAAAATCAGATTGAAGATATGACGGAAAATGGTTTTAAATATATGAGTAACGAATTGAAGGGATACTCTAAAGATTTAATACAAAATCAACAATTTTAATTACACCGCTCCAAAAATATTAAAGTTGCTCTTCGCTTTTTTAACATAAAATTTAAGCTAAATTGTAACGCACTGACAAAATTTAAGGAGCAATAAAATAAACAAATAACCAAAAATAACACATTACAAATAAAAATTACTAACATGTTCATATGGAAGATATCAAAGTTTGTGGTTTAGGCAAACAAGTCCATATTGGCCGTCGAAATCCGATTTCTAGTAAAAATATTTTTTTCCGATTTTGGCGTGTTCAGTATCATTTACATGTCTTAAAAAATGCCCTCATAACACATTTTTTATGGGATGGAAGTATCTGAAACTTGATAAATTAATGGGGGAAATTTTATTTTAACATAATCCGTATCAATAACTACAATAATGGACCATAACTTAATTTTAGGACCATAGTTGCATTATATAATGAACGCCCCTCGTACCTATAAAAGCAATGTAAATATTAAGACAATGATGACCCACCGCTTTTTATGAAGAGGTATGCAAATGGAATCTGCGCATCTATCTAGGAATTAAACATTTGTAAACAATATATTAAATAGTTTAGTCAAATATGGCAGTATATTGCCTGTACCATGATTATATGAATTATTCTACAATGAGTTGCTCAGATGAAGATTGTTCTTCCGTAAACGCCTCGCTGAAGTTAATATATCATATGCCGTAATCTCTTAGAAATAATTCGTCATTTATATTAACGTTTTCGTCAGCCACATTGATTTCAGTATTCACCAGTATCACCTTCATTACGCTCATCAGCGCTGTCGAACTAGTTGAATCAAACAGAACCATTGACATTTTGAAGAATTTCGTTATAAGGATCTATTGGATTTTCATGATGGTATGTCCACGTTATAAAAAAGGAGTATGGACGGGGAAATTTGGAAATAACCGAACACAATAAATCTAACAAATGTTGCATACCATGTTTGATTGAGACTGTTCATGAACAGTATTGAAAAATCTTCAAATTGAATAAAGTATTCCATGGCTAGTGCCGTGTAGTCCGAGTTTCTAACAAAATGGGTTTCCCTAAACGAGAAAACACTAGACAAACTGGAATTAAGTTAGAATCAGAGATTATAAAGCCTGCGTATCACACGAAACAGTCAAATACTAAATTAAAAAGCAGACAACATATTCTAAGGGTGATGTAACTCAGATCCTTTAAAGGTTGGAGAAGAAGTGGAACCATTTAGTATTCGACATTAGAGAAAGAACACGAATTATTTTAGAATGTATCACCGATATATGCATATAAATATCGGGCCCAGCGATCTACAAAAATCGGAATGAATAACAGTTCTGATAGCAAACACGGAGATATATTTGCCTGCATTGTTTCAATTCTTGAAGATAGAGAACTAACACTACGTTTGAATTCCCTTTTGATGATGTCCTCAAGTTCCGATTTACGTTAGGGGAATGCCTCACCATCTTTTTAATAGCCACCTAGTCATTTAACTCTCAGTTGTTTAAACTGTTGCCTTTGCCTAAATGTTAGCTCGTTAGAATTGCGGATCCCTCTGTTACGCAGTTCATCACTAAGTCAAACTTAATCCTATTTTTTATGGCGTATCAAGACAGTTTTAACATTCAAGTTATCAATTATTCAACATTAATCATTTTACTAAGTGTTTTGTTGTGTTTGTTTGTCTCATTTTCTGACACAATGTGTTGCCTTTGGGTGTCTGATGAAATCCCATTTGGATTGATGTTTCCTATCCAATAGTTATACACAAGTAGTACCATCGATATGAAAAGGTCATTATAAAATAAAGTCAGACTCATGTGATTTTTCAAATGTCCACATAGACAAGGCATATGCTACACGAAAAACAGCCTGATGTTTTACTTTATATACTAATAATATATACATATATTACCAGTAATTCAGGTACTTGTTTAAAACTGTAATTGTAATACTAAGGTAAATACATTATATATTATTGGAATTTTTGGTGGTAAGGGAAATGTCTTAGTTTTGATATGTTGGGAATTTACATTTGTACAGCCAACCCGTAACGCTGCAGTCATACCTTCATATTCTAATACATATGAATGTACAGAAAAACTTTCGATACATTGCCTGAAAGAGAGAATATATAGATATAAAAATCGAACAGGAAAGAGAGACGATTACCACTGTTATCCATTATATTATTAATAAATAAAATAGTTTTATCATACTACCTTTTATAAAAAGCAATTGAACTTCCGATCTTAATTGTAGTATTGTTCCATTAAGGTTATTTTAAGAACTCTTTCCGTGACAATGGCTTTTAAACATATTATATGATGTTGACTTGTATTTCTTGAAAGTTATTTCTTACATAATCGTTACCAAAATATAGCATATTGTTGGTGAATGGGTACATATGTTTATGGATTTCCATACAGTTTTCATTCAAAATCAAAAGTATTCTAATCCACGTTAAATTCAGAGAATATATAGAGGATATTTGTTGGTTTTGAGTGAATATAGGATTTATTTTCATCGAGAAGTGAGAAAACTTATATTATCACGAGTGCATTAGCACGAGTGAACATATTTGAGTTTTCTCACTTCGAGATGAAAATAACTCCTATATTCACGACAAACCAACAAACATCCTATTTATTATACATAATCTACTCACAACCTGGAAATTTATGCAGAAAAAATATAATGCGCCAAATCAATGACGTCAAAAACGTCCACAACGTAATCAACGTCAACAGTTGCATGACGTCATTTTGAGTGAAAATGTATTATTTCACTGGAAAGTATATAATATATGAACTTTTCAATAATGATCATTCATCATACTCATAGTCTTGCATTAAAACATATCTCTTTCATTTGTCTGTGAGATTATTCCAGAGGAAACTAAAACACATGTTTTGCAATAGTGTGAGCTAGTCCTCAGGAAGATTAGGCAATGGTGAAAACAAGTAATAGCTAAGCTTTTTATGACAATGATTTGTTTATTAATTACAATGTTAATAAGCAAGACATATGATATTGCAAGCACAAACGGGTTGACAGGTACATGATAGATAATATGATACTATTCAACATTGTATTATCAACCTGTCCGTAATATAGTTTTCTTTGTTCATACTAAGTAAATATTGTCCGTTGATTTTCATTGTTAAACATTGATATCAACATAAACTGATGTTTGTTACATTTACACATTGTAATGCCTTCCTTATTTGTTGATAGAAGTTGCAGTTTGTAATCAAACAATCTTTTTTTTCAGTTCATTACATGCAGTTAATATAACTAGATTGTCTCAACATGCTGAGTAGTCCTGTCATTTGTCATTTTATTAAATTATATGTACTGTTTTTATAAGAAAAATATTAAATAATGAGTAGTAATTATTAAGTTTATTTCCAGTCGGATCTCTGTTTAGTTTATGGTTAAAACCTATTATTTGTTCTCATTTACCAAATGTGTATTGGTCATATTTTGGGTCCTTATAACACAGTATATAACGATTAGGATAAGAACAATTGTCCGCAAATAGTTGTAAAAGACTAGCATTAGTCTTGAAATTAATGGACACTTCAATCATTGTTGTACAATTACAACCGTTATTGATCCAAGTCTAATTCAACAAAACAGATAAAATTTAATTATGTTTTTAAAATCAATATTTTTTGTTTTACTTTAAACTTGTTGCGGCCATTACTATAACGCTGAAACTATTGTAAGACAACCAACGTACGCTTCGATTGCTATCGATGATTCGATTATTAATGACAGTGTCAGGAGACGAGATATCCAATGAATTACAATGGATCGTCTTTGGTTTTCTAGTTCAATGCTTATCGCTATAAAGTATCAAATGTTCATTAGTCAAAACTCTATATCAATCACGCCCTACTGTCTGCAGTGTATACTACCTACAAGATACTATAATTCGAAAGTTTGTACCAATTCATATAGCTGTTTTAGTTCGTAAAGTCGTATTTGTTTATGTTGTTCAACGCTTAAACATTAGTATAGGAATTAAAAACGGATTGTATACTTGTTGTTTTAATGCGATTGGAGAAGTCATGGGGTTGTTTGATATTGGTGCAGTTACACTTATCAAATTGATTATGGATATAGTTTTGTATGTTCATAATAGTAATATTTTCAGTATCAGAAACGAAATGTTAAAAGTAAAATGCAATATTAAACGTTTGTGTTGTATATAAGACGAATAAGCGCATAGTTGTATAACGGCATGATAGCATAAATAGGTAACGTAACCATCTGTTTTAAAAGGTTTAAGTTTGCTGACATAAAAACAACAATGAATTCATTGGACGTGGTAAATAATGTCTCTTTTGTAAACATTACAACACAAGAATTTGGACATAGTGCTGCTGAAAACGTGAAAATATTCGACCAACATGAGTTCTTAAACGAGACGCCGTTTCTTGCAGTTCCTTGCATTGTGATTCTTATATTAGAGTCAGTCATAGGCACATTGGGGAATATTTTAATATTAGTAATAATAGCTACAAACAAAAAATTACGAAATGCTGAAGCCTTCTTCATCGTAAACCTGACCATTTCGGATATGTATGTGACAGTGGTAGCGGATCCGTTCAGCATAGTAGGTACGTACCAGTATAACAGTAGGTACGTACCAGTATAACACTTTTTTTGCAGAGATGGAGTTTGTTAAATTACAATTACTAAGCTTTACTCCTGAATCCGTTCTATCATAATAGTATATGTTAAACAATTGGAACATGTTATTGTCAATTGAATTTTGTTTTACGGCGCACCAATTCATGAAAGGTTACATGGCGCCTAACAGGAATGAACGTTCCAGGCTCATCCTCCATTTACATCAAGATAAAATATGGAGAATGGGCCTAGAACCTTCTTACCTGCAGAACTGCAGAGTTGCTGCAAATTCTATAGTAGACACTCCATTTACGATTGAGCCACGTTTCCACGTTTGCATACAAGGTGTCATGATAAAGACCTTGATTGAGCATGACAATGACAAAATGAATATGAATGGGTGGGGTCCTACTCCTCTGCACGTGACACGTGTGTTTGTGGGATTCCAGTGGTTGTATCTTACCCCAGCAACCACACGGGGGTGACACTTGTCAAACATATATATTCAGTTATAATGATTATAAACATTATATTTAAAAAAGCGAAATAGCATAGCCTAATATGTGTTTATTTATTCTTTTAAATGATGCAATACATTGCAATAACGGTATGCTTTATACGAGTAGCGTTCATTATATAATGCAACTAGCCGTCGTATTCACGTTGAGGTTTACACACGAAATTTGAAAATGATCTTATAGAACGAACCTTTAGTGACTCTTTTTGAAAATTTTATTAAAATCAGTGAAGATATAAATCTATGACAAAGTTTAATGAATTTTCATAGGTCGTAATGTTGGATTCATAAAACAATGTATTTTGCAGCTAAGTAATTCATTCAAACTTTTGTTGTAACTAGAAGTATGTGTAAATATTACGTAAACGATGTTTTCAATACAAAACATCGATATAGTCCAAGGCGAGAAATGCCGTTCGGACACTGTGGTTTCTATAGGACCCTATATCTCATTCTTGGAAATATCAAAGTCCTGAAAATATTAAACTCCAATAAAAATAATAGTAAAAAACAGTTTGAAGATATGACGGAAAATGGTTTTATATATATGGGTAACTAATTGAAGGGATACTCTAATATAAAATCAACAATTTTTTGTTACACCGCTCCAAAAATATGAAAGCCTGAAGTTGCTCTTCGCTTTGTTAGCATAAAATGTAAGCTAAATTTTGTCTCACTGACAACATTTAAGGAGCAAAAAACCAAAAAATAAACACATTAAAAATAAAAACTACTGACATTTTCATATATATATAATGTTAGTGGTTTAGGCAAAAAACGTCCATATTGGCCGTCGAAATCTGATTTTTAGTCAAAATACAGTTTTTGTTTCGTTTTTGGCGTGTTCAGTATCATTTACATGTCTTAAAAAAATGCCCTCAAAACACATTTTGTATTGGATGGAAGTATCTGAAACTTGATAAATTAATGGGGGAAAGTTCATTTTAACATAATCCGTTATTTATCAATAACTACAACAATGGACTATAATTAAATTTTAGGACTATAGTTGCATTATATAATGAACGCCCCTCGTATTTGCTTTAAGTTTTCAATAGAAAGGCTTAGTGTAATAATAGTGTCGTGCGATTTGCTATTTTATTTAAACAATTAACAAATCGAATTAGGGGAGTTGATGAATAAGCTTTACGTGAACAAAATACAATGTTATTTTCCATGTCTGACACCAAAGATGGATTGTGTATTGTGTTGTTTTGTTTTAAAGAAGATCTGTATAATAGAACGAACTTCGAGCGCATGCCATAACGTAGCACTTTTGTAGCACTTTTGTGTTAATATTGTTTAACACAAAAGCACGCATTTAGCGTTATTGTGTTGATTTGAACTTCTGTTTTGTCTGAGGGGCTTACATCTCCAAGAAATGTTGATAATGTAAGGTTAATTTCATTAAATTCACCAATATGTTCATAACCCGATTACCGTGGCAACCGTGGATGCATGGATACACTTTATAAAACGTGATGCATGATTATTTCTTAAGTGGTTGTTTTGCATCAATTATAATTAGAACTATTGATTTCTTCAAACAACTAACTGTTTGAGAATGTGTGTACCGATTACGCTTTACACACCGGTTGTAAATATATGCTTAACTGAATTGAAATTTTGAATTTTGTGACGGTATATCAGGCGTTAAATTTGTTTAATGGCGACGCACTTGCGACCGACTGATATACTGTCGCAAAAATCAACATATCGATACTGGTTAATCCATTTCGAATTGTTATTCTTTTTGACAGATTTACTCACAAGCAATTTGAAATAAAACTGTGACGTGCGTCATTAGTACTGACGAATTGTTGCCTTCGGAAGCAGTTGATGAACACAGCCACAGTCATGGCCACCAACCTGTGTTATTCAACCGTAATAAGATCATATGTACACTTGCACTTTCCATTGAGATTATGTTACTTTTTGACTGATATACCGTCAGATTGCTACATTATGTTTCTGAGCAAATAATTGTTCTTTTCTTGCTTAGAAATTACTACATATTTGTATATTGCTTCGTTCAGAACTGTAAAACGTTTCGTTTTGATCAAAACAAGTAGACATTCACTATATATGCTTCCACAATAATTTAGTTTTTCATCACACACTTCATTACGGTTTTATGGTCAATAACCATAACGAAAATCTTGTTATATGATGACAAATAGGTTTATGATCAATATCATTTCCTTTAATTTTGCGGTTGTGATCGATAATCAATGCAACCATGGTGATCCATGTCCACTGATTATGAATATGCTGTTAAAATCACGCTACACTAAAGGTTTACGCACTCTTAAGTATAATTAGATGGAATATACATTTTAATAAACCAAGAACTACTAAGAACAAAATAAATGATTTAAAACCGCGCTTCTTAAACTGTACAGTAATGAGTGTTCTTATTTAACATAACTGTGTCTAATAATCATAAAGGGTTAATGTTTATAAAACTCAACTTACAGTGAACTTCATTCACGTATATATGCTAACTGCATTTACACACGTAAACGTATATGTTCCTCAAAGGATATAAGTATTACAATTCATATGATTTTGCTGGAAGTTCGATACATTTCAAAAACGAGATAAATTGTCCTATATAATCATAGCAATCAAACGCAGTGGACCCTAGGTCCGCACTGCACCATAAACTGAAATATGAGCCTATTTAAAATGTCAATGAAAAGGACAGTACGTAACATAAATAGTGTTAACGACATGGGTAAACTCAAATGGGTTTGACAATAGGGCTACAGCCTTGAAACGGGCAGTGGCCAAACAGATTGCTGTGGGTTTAAACCATATTCTAGAGTGCACTAAACCTTTCTCTTGCCTTTTTGCCATCCCATTAAAACGGTACATGGCAAATTAAGGAATCCTCGCCAAGCTAATAATATACTCTCTAAACAAGGCAGCATTAATAGGCAATATCAATATACGATCGTATATATATGCTTCTAAAAATCAAAAGCCTAGAAAACCAAAACGCAAGTACCCAATGACTTGGCAGAAGCCAGAGCAACAAGGCAAAATTAGAGCTTATGTAACTCAAAAGTTGAAGCAAAACTACGTTTTTTAAATTATATTTCCGAAATTTCGAAATATGTTATCAAACCGGTATGACTTGATACTTGTAACGTTTTCTCACGCTTTTGCTATTATTATAGATCGTATTGTGCTCGTATTGTTTGGCAGTTATTATTCATATTCTCTAGTAAAAGAAATACCACCTATGTCATCCCTACAGAGTTGGTACAGATTAAGTCAAAGTTGCTATATAACAAAGAATTACTTAAATCAAAAGAATAAAGATCTGATTTAAAAAGGCTGAATCAAAAGCAGATAATAAAACCGATAGTACCATTCAAAACAGCTCATGTCAGATAAAAGAATGTTCTGATTAACCTTGTTGTTATGTAAAGAAATGGCGTCAAAGGCATGCTAACATAAAATAAGCATTAACAGGAACAGAAGAACCAATGACGAAAGGCAATACGTAATACTAGTATGGCAAAAATACAACTTAAAACTAGATAGTTTTCAACTCATATCGCCCCGGGTAGGAGTAGCACATTACGTTTACAAGAGTAATACTTAAATGTAATACGAATCTTTAAGAAGTGTTTAAATTATTAAAATGTGCAGTAGAATACCGCTTAAGCCGACGATAGTGGCATGAGAGGTGTTTTGTTTGTTGCTTCCAAAGGATCTCCCTTATAAGTATTTGTTTCTATATTCATCTGTAATGAGTTCCAATATAATGGCGCTGCATAACTGAAGCTATGCTTACCATACGTTGTAGTATTGTAAGGTATCTTTGTAGTTGTTGTATATCCAGAGTAATATGAGCCATCTATTTTTATAAATCATTTAGCACTGGAGGAGCTATTCGATTTAACAATTTCAATATAGATATAAAAATCGAACAGGAAAAGTAGAATTCAAGGACGACAGACAACCACACACACACACAGAAACAAGGAACAAATTTAAAGATGAATAAAAGGCCAAATAAGACATCGCAAACACAAACGGGTTGACAATAGGGCTACCGCCTTGGAACGGTCAGTGGCAAGAAAGGCCGCTGGGGGTTTAAAACAGGTTTATATTGTATTATTACAGGCCTTACTATAAACAGTAACATATTTTATAGCAAAGACGTGTTCATCACTCCTTTCTCAACATCCATAATCGGCACACTGTGCCATTATGGATTATGGAAAATCGGCACAGTAGCAACAGACTGTTCGCACGCGAAGACGTCGACGTCATCAAACAGCATGACGTCAACGCCATCAAGAACTATAGAGCGCAGGAGAGGACGTTGAAATTTCGACTTTTCACTTCCCCGTAAATATTGTTTTCAAATAAACGCTGAAACGTCGAAATAAATCAAACGTGGTTTTTAAAAACAAACATGGCAGAAAACTGATTATAAAGTAACTTATTAATTTAGAATGGGCCTAAATCATTTATTTGCAAAACAATTGTTTGCATCCTACTGTAGACTACTTATTTGTTTAAATCGTACAGTTTTTGTTCTGTTCTTCCTCTCCATTTATAGTAAGGTATGTAATAAAAAGGCAAATATACGGCCGTAGTGTGCCTTTTGTCGATAATGGCACACCTAGTGCATGGCCTTCGGGATAAAGCCCTCGGGCCATTAAGGCACTAGGTGTGCCACTATCGACAAAATGCACACCACGGCCGTATATTAACCTCTAAATATTGCGTATTCTGTAAACTGTTATTGGGATTAAAATACAACTCAACACACTGACATAAGGCAATAAGAGAAAGTGTAGAAGGTATGTACCATACATCTTTATTGTCCTTTGTACACCCCCACCCCCTCACTCATACTCATACTCCACATCATTACTATTTAGCTACAACGGAATTTCGGTGAAACTTAACAAAGTGGAAAACGACAATGTGACAAAGTGCAGGGGGCAAGAACTATAGCTTTTTCTTCATTCAAATTAGAGTCATTGTTCTTTGCCATTGTACACATTTAATTATTGGTCGTAGTAACTACTACCAATGAAAGTGGAATGCAGCATGACTCAATGAAAGCGGGCAAAAAGAGGAAGTGCAGAGTATACGAATCATAACTCTACCTTTAGCTAAAGTAAATACAAAAGTATCCCTCCTTTAAAAGTATCCCTCCTTTAAAAGTATCCATCCTTTTACACTGTCCTGTTTTAATGGGATGATAGTAGGGTAAGTGTGAGGTTTGGTGCACCCTAGAGCCGGTTTAAACCCCCAGTGGCCTACTTTGTCACTGACCGTTCCAAGGCGGTAGCCCTATTGTCAACCCTTTTGTGTTTGTGATGTCGTTTGCTTGTATTATTTCTTTTGCCTTCTTCTTGTTTGTCTGTTTGCATGTTTGTTTCTGTGTTTTGTGGTTGACTGTTCTCCTTGAATGCTACTTTCCTTGTCCGATCTTTTTATATTTCTTTTTAATATAACATATCTATCATACATAGTATTATATCTGGAATGAAATGGGTTGCCGTTCCTCTATAACTGGAAGGTTATTGCACGTTATTGCTTTTTCCCTATGGCTTAGATGTTCCCTGAACTATAATGTGTTAGTACCCGCTGTGAAACATTGATCCACAATACACCTTCAATGCCTTCACAATAGTTTTATAACTTATTTATACCTCTTTGCAGATCTTCTATACCCGTGCCTATAATAATCGTGTCATCGGTAAAAGAATAGGAGATATATTATTAAATGAATGTCCGCTTGCAATACCTTTATACAAATATAACTCTTGGTCTTCAATAAAAAGGTGAGATTATCTCCCTTTGCTTTAAGCCTACTGAAATATCAAAAAAGTCAGACAATGATCCTCAGTGTTTAACACAACTTTTAACAATATCATACAAGGCTCGAATATTTCTAAGGATTTTGCCATTAAACATGTTAATACATAATTTATATAATTTCAACCAAAGTGCATTTATTTTAATACAATTAAACGCCATTTTAAGTCTATGAATGTGTAATAAAGTCTACGTTTAGTATTAAATATGTTTTCATTAATACTGTATAGTATAAACACAGCATATAGTTTATTATTAGTATTGTCACGTCTTTGATCAATTTGCTTATTCAATATGCTTGAAAATCTTAATTCGCGTTGAAAGTATCAGTTATACATATATGTCCTGAAACATATTTCGTTCAAATCGACTTAATCGCTGCCTCTACTATAGGCATATGTAATTGGTAAAATATAGGATCATTACCGTGAAAATTATAGTTATTATTAAAAGATTCCGCTTCGCCGTTTTGCGATGTTTTTATATCCTTCAATAAGTCGAAATAATTATAGCAGGTATTTAAATTTTCATATTAATAATTATTCAGTATTTCACCTTCAATGTTGCACCCTAGAACCTGATTTAAACCCCCAGCGGCCTTTTCGCCACTGACCGTTGCAAGGCGGTAGCCCTGCTGTCAACCCTTTATGTGTTTGTGACGTCATATGCCTTTATTTTTACTATTGCTATTTTTTGTTTGTCTTTTTGCGTGTTTTGGGGTTTACTGTGTTCTGTGAAAGCTGCATTTCCTGTTCAATTTTTATACTTACTTTTATTTGATTCTGATTGCTCGTGAACGGCAGTGAAACATACTTGTTACCGTTCAGACCCTATAGCCACGGGTTGAGCTGAACTCAATCTTCTAACAACTAGACGTCTGCATTGTTCAGAAATACAGCACACTGCTACGCCCTCCGATGAATGTATGCATATGACAGTGAACATGGAACTTTTTATACCATTCCATGGCCAGCGGCGTCGCAGTGTGTGTGTTTTTCCTGAACAAATGCCAAGACGTCTTAAGTTGTTTCAAGAAAAAAAAGATGAGTTCAGCGTTCCTTTGTGTGTATTTGTGGGCATATTTACGACTTTTCCCTGCTTTACGTAAGACTCTAGCATAACCTCCAAGAGAAGGCTAGAAAGCCTTCAACAACGTATACTTAAAAACAAGAATTTGATTATATTATGTAATAATTGATGAGAAAAAGGCGAATGCATTTGTATGGGATGAATTCAGAGCGTTGAGAAAGACAATCGTGTAAATCAAACCGATCAAGGAGATATACAAACTTCCTTTCGTACACTGCGCCTCGTTTTAAAATGAGGTATCACATGACATGGTTTCTGGATGTGTAATAAAGCAATACACTAGTGTAGAATAGATGAAAATGAGGACCGATCTACTGTTTTGTTGTACAGTAGACCATTTATTCCCTATTGTTTTCATGGTATATCATACGATACGTTGGGATACCTCAATTCTTCATCATTGTTTGAAATCATACTTTATTAAATGCATTCTAGTAAGGTTAAGTTGGTGTACAATGTATATAATTATATGTAGGATAAACTGGTACATTTTCGATTTCTTTTGTTTTCTTACTTATTTTTTGATTCGGTGGTTCCACTACTCCGGCTTATAGGATATGTTGTCTGCTTTTTAATTTAGTATTTTGGCTGTTACCTGTGATACGCAGGCTTCATAACCGCTGCTCCCAACTAAATTCCATTATGTTTATTTCGCTCTTCGGTACATTTAATTTAATTAGATACTGGGACCATACGCCGTACAACATGGGGAAGCAAATAACTCCATGTCCACCGCCGTATGCATGCCATCTTAGGGATGGTTTAAATTGTGTACTATTGATTTTATGAATATTGAGTTCTGCTCAACACAGGGCTAGAGGGCGTGGGCGGTAGCTAGCATATTTCACTACCGCTCATGAACAGTATCAATCAAACTAAGACTGTAATATTTCGTATGTGTCGTTCTCGGCCGTTTCCAAAGGTCCATTAGCATACTCTTTTTTTATAGCACAGTGGCGTTGCTTTTGCTCTGTGGCGGCAGTAAAACGTCTCCCCGCGCTTGCAATCAATACTGTTATTCATTCGATCTTTGGAGATCGCTGAGCCCGATACTTATATTTAGTTATCGGTGGTACATTTTCGATTTCTTTTGTTTCCTTACTTATTTTTTGATTCGGTGGTTCCACTACTCCGGCCGATAAAAGGCTCTGGGTATTGTTTAACCACTTATAGGATATGTTGTCTGCTTTTTAATTTAGTCTTTTGGCTGTTACTTGTGATACGCAGGCTTCATAACCGTTGCTCCGAACTAAATTCCATTATGTTTATTTCGCTCTTCGGTACATTTAATTTTATAAGATACTGGGACCATACACCGTACGACATGGGGGAGCAAATAACTCCATGTCCACCGCCGTATGCATGCCATCTTCGGGATGTTTTAAACTGTGTACTATTGATTTTATGAATATTGAGTTCTGCTCAACCCGGGGCTTGAGGGCGTGAGCGGTAGCTAGCATATTTCACTACCGCATATGAACAGTCTCAATCAAACCCTGACTGCAATATTTCGTATGTGTCGTGCTCGGCCGTTTCCAAAGGTCCATTATCATACTCTTTTTTTTTTGTTAGTGTCGCTACGTCATGACTTTCCATGAGCCATATACAAGGTAAATTGACAACATGAAAGTGAAACTATCCTGTCGTAGGGGTGTTATATGATAAATAGAATCTTATATTCGTGACTGTGTATTATTGACTTTAATAAACTCGTCGGATAAACGATAGGGTACTCGGCACACTCTCGTATCCTATCATTTTATCCAACGTTTATTAAAATCAATAATACACAGTCACTCATGTAAGCCCCTCAAGATAAACGTCAACATTAGCTATGTGTGGTTTTGTCATTGTCTGCATTGCCATCATCTTGAATGAAGACAAACATTGACACTTATTCAACTGAGGGTATTTAAAGTGTGTATTTGTAAAATACAATATTTCATGAGCATATACACTAATTGAAAATTAAATGCAACTCCGGAATTTCCGTTATATAATGTATATACTGTACACTTAATTCCACATAATATTAAAAAAAAATCCAAAGATTTTTGTAAAACAAAGTTTGCATCTAGTTAGTGAAAGGACAAACATGTGATGTTGTAGCCTTTATGATCAAAGTACACTTTGTAACAAGAAAAATAATAAATGTTCAAAAAAGAGTATGATAATGGACCGTTGGAAACGGCCAAGCACGACACATACGAAATATTGCAGTCTCGGTTTGATTGAGACTATTCATGAGCGGTAGTGAAATATACTTGCTACCGCTCACGCCCTCTAGCCCCGGGTTGAGCAGAACTCAATATTCATAAAAATCAACACTCCCTCGTCACTGAGTATTGATACCACCTCCCGATTGAGTATTAATACGCCTTCCTCAATGAGTCTTAATATCCTCTTCCGATTGAGTATTAATATCCACTCCCGACTGAGTTTTGATACACAATTTCCATTGAGTATTGATACGCCCTCGCTATTTAATAGTGATACTATTTCCACATTCAGTATCCATACATATCGATACTCGTTCCCCACTGAGTTTTGAGAACCCCTCCGCATTTATTAACGATACCCGTCACTATTGAATATGGATACCCCACCCTATTGTTTTTTGATACCCCTCTCCATTAAGTATTGATACCCCACCACACTGAGTATTTATACCCTCCCCATATAATATTGATACCCCACCACATTGAGTATTGACACCCACCCCATTAAGTATTGATACCCTCTTCATATTGAGTGCCTATACAATCTCTCTATCAATACTTAATGGAGAGGTATTCTAGATACTCAATGTGGAAGGTGGTATCAATACTAAATGGGAACCGGTATCAATACTCAATGGGGAGGGGTATCAATTCAATACTCAACAGAGGTATCTATACTTAATTGGGAGTTTTATAGTTTCTAGATGTGGAGGGCTTATCGATACTCATTGAGGAACGGTATCACTTACACAGGTGGCAAATTATCTCAATGTCTCTTTACCTTACGAAGACATAACTATTTGTTTTTGAAAAACGTAAACAATGGCCCATTGTTAACAAAGCAAGCAACATTTTAATATTTTATTATTGGATACAATGAAACTAAGATTCATGCGCCAATAAACATATGTCAATGCCAATAAACATATCTTTTGAATATCTTTTAATAGCGTAAATATCGTTCATGTCTATATGTATGCATACAATCATATTCGTTAGCAAAAAGAGAATAGTCCCTTTAAGATAAACCACGACTGTGAAGGTCAGACATTATGAGGACAGATCTGGGCGTTATATAGAATCGACATCTGAAAATCACACTTCTCGATAGCTTGGTACAGACTATCAGAAAGGTTTATTTTCAGATCACAATTTTAAGTTTGTTATTTAATTCTGATGATTTAAAGGTAAAAATTATGTACTAAAAACATTTATTGAGCACGTGTATATGCATTTAATATTAGAAAATAAACAATAAACCTAAATCGGTACTCATCTTGGTACCCATATTCACAAATGCTGTGTACAAAAATATCACCATTGGCTGTTTCAATTTGTTTATTTTGACAAAATATTCACAACTGGCTTATTTGCACATATTAAAATGGAAACAAAATACAATACTCGTTATATCGAGGAATCATTCTACTACTATTCTACTGTAATAAATTGAACCCCTTCAGGCGTCACGATTTTACGTATGGCGTCAACATTTTACTGAAGGGAGTAATTTTATTACATAGCAAAATGACCCCATATTTTATTTGGGTTGATTCTTTTCCTTAAACCGGCTTTAACTACCCAGACTAAACCCCAAAATTGGAGTGTCGAATTAAGAGTTACCAACTCATAATTCATTTTACGCATATTCAATGATGGGTATTTCAAGAACCCATGAAAAAACTACTATACTATACGTAGGTACATATACATTATTATATAAGCTGAACACTTGGATAGAGTTTTGTTGTGTGATTTTCCCCTTATTTGGCGTGTTAGTTTCTTTCATCATAGAAGAAAAGAAAGAATTGTCAATGTTCAGTATGTCATGCAGATACCGAGAGATATCTTTAAAGGCTTCAATTACATCTGCCTGAGTATCGGATAAAAGACTCAGCATGAAATCTCTTTCATAGCAATACAAGAACAAATCTGCTACTAGAGATGCAACGTTCGTACCCATATGGATATTCTATAAACGGTCGTGCCATACATGACTAAAATATTATATAATAGATACATGGTGTGCTTCACAAACGTCTTGGCAAATCCACAAAGTGTAATTGTCAAAACTACCGTTAGTGGAAAACGCTTTAATAGTGTTACTGGTAAAAATGTAGTTTTTCCTCTGGCGAAAGTTTTTTGTAAAACAAAATCTTTAAGATTAATATATCTTTAACATACATATAAGATATATTAATCTTAAAGGTTTTGTTCCAAATCTACGTTTCCAAATTGTGTTAAAATTCTTTTTCATATTGATCTTAATTATATTCATGCATATTTAAGAATAAAATAATGTTTAAAGAGTGCGTAGAGATACTATAATTTGCCCCAATGTTGCGTGTGTTTTCATATTCATCAAATTCAACCAACATCACACAAATATACTAGAAATATACTCCTAGAAATTACGAAACATTTTATTTGCAAGATACGCAATATGCTGTGTGTGTGTGTGTAAAAACAGGTAAAAAACAGAGAAAACAAATTAACAAGGTTTGTAGCATTATTTAAATACAATATGATCAGAATGCAGGATACATAAATTATTATTGTTCAAATCTTTCAAAACAAATTACACATTACAATGCATCATTTATTTATTAAAACTGTTTAACAAAATGTAAAACTGTTTTACTTCGTGAAATGAATGAGGTGGCAGTTTAAATTATTTTGCATATTTACGTGCCAGGTTTAGTGGACCTGAAGTCTGGAGTGGGAGGGTGGCGGGGAGATGTCAGCTGCGTCTACCCCTCATGCCTCAGATGAGTGACAGGTACAATTGCTTTACATTTAAAGTCAATGATTACTACATTCAATTCAACGTTCTGTTTCGACTCAGATATTGGCAACATTTAGCACATTAAGTAGGTCAAACAAGCGAACAAGAAATCAGCATTCATAGAGCAGTCAATAAAAACACGCAAGAAAACCAAAATACAACTTCAATATCGACATCACAAATACTCGCAGAAATCGTGGATTAAAAGTGCCATAAATATATGTATGTAAAATAGGTTGCTGGTAGTCGAATGACTACATAAAACCTTTTCTTCTGTAAAACAAAGACTAAATCAACGCATAACACTCCAAATAGTATCCCTTCAACGTTTCATTATTTACAGATTACTCGTTTGGCTCAAGGAGGTGGGCAAACTTATTAATGTAAACATTTGCATTAAAGGCAGTACTAAAATGGTTCAAATGGTGAAAGAGGAATATTTTTCTTGTTACAATGTGTACTGTGATTAAAAACGCTACAACATCACATGTTTGTCCTTTCACTAACTAGATGCAAACTTTGTTTTACATTCCTTTGGAATATTATGTGGAATTAAGTGTACAGTATATACATTATTTAACGGAAATTCCTGAGTTGCATTTCCTTTTTCCATTAATGAATATGCTCATTAAATATTGTATTTTACCAATACACACTTTAAATACCCTCAGTTGAATAGGTGTCAATATTTGTGTCTTCATTCAAGATGACGGCAATGAAGACAATGACTAAAAACACATAGTTAATGTTGACGTTTATCTTGAGTGTCTTACATGAGTGACTGTGTATTATTCATTTTAATGAACGAGTTGCATAAAATCATAGGATACAAGAGTGTGCCGAGTACCCTATCGTTTATCCAACGAGTTTATTAAAAGTCAATAATACACAGTCACGAATATAAGATTCTATTTATCATATAACACACCTACGACACGATAGTTTCACTTTCATGTTGTCAATTTGCCTTGAATATGGCTCATGGAAAGTCATGACGTAGCGACTGTAACAAGTTTATCCTACATATAATTATATACCTTGTACACCAACCTAACCTTACTAGAATGCATTTAATAAAGTATGATTTCAAACAATGATCAAGAACTGAGGTATCCCAGCGTATCGTATTATATACCATTCAAACAATAGGGAATAAATGTTCTACTGTATAACAAAACAGTGATTCGGTCCTCATTTTCATCTTTACTACACTACTGTATTGTTTTATTACACATGCAGAACGAATGTCATGTGATAAATCATTTTAAAACGAGACGCAGTGTACGAAAGGAAGTTTGTATAACTCCTTGATCGGTTTGATTTACACGATTGTCTTCCCACGCTCGAATTCATCCCTTACAAATACATTCGCATTTTTCTCATCAATTATTCATAATATAATCATATTATGCTAGATCTACGTAAAGCAGGGAAAAGTCGTAAATATCCACACACAAAGGAACGCGAACACATCTTTTTTTTCTTGAAACAACTTAAGACGTCTTGGCATTTGTTCAGGAAAAACACACACACTGCAAATATAAAATAAAATAGTTTCACAGTTTTCAAAACATGTTTATCACTGGTAGGGACTCTTGCGTTTCCTACATGGCACTTGATGAATTAAAGCGCGTTTTTAGAAAATTTAAGTCGTAAAATCGTTTAACTAGGTGGACTATTTGACACACCTATATATGAAAATACATCCATAACATGCTGGGCGATGTTGTTTTGGCTTTGGCAGGATTGCAGCTGTAACCGACGTCAATTTCCACAATTGTTTATCAGGACTTTACCTGTTACGGATGCTCATTATCAGTTGTGGTAAACAGCATGTTTTAATCAATTCTAACATGACTGCGACGCCGCTGGCCATGGAATGGTATAAAAATACCGCATTAAAGGTTCCATGTTCTCTGTCATATGCATACAGTCTTCGGGATGGCTAACATGGCTAATTTCGTAAGACTGACATTTTGAATATTGAGTTCTGGTCAACCCGTGGCTATAGGGTCTGAACGGTAATAAGTATGTTTCACTGCCGTTCACGAGCAATCAGAATCAAATAAATGTAAGTATAAAAAACGAACAGGAAATGCAACTTTCACAGAATACAGTAAACCCCAAAACATGCAGAAAGACATATGACGTCACAAACACAAAAAGGGTTGACTTTAAGGTTACCGCCTTTGAACGGTCAGTGGCAAAAAGGCCGCTGGGGGTTTAAATCCGGTTCTAGGGTACACCAAACCTCACACTTATTCGCTGGGGGTTTAAACGAGGTTCTAGGGTGCAACATTGAAGGTGAGCTACTTACTGAATAACTATTAATATGCAAATTTAAATGCCAGCTTTAATTTAAGATTTTAATTTCTAACAGCCGAATTATACATATTTTTCTTACACCACGTGCACCATTAAAATCATTTTCATATTGTTTAAGGTAACAGTTAAAGTTTGCTCCTGCTACAGTTAAATACAATAGTCATAATACAAAGTGATAGCGGGAATATTTTATTTGCAATGTCCCGTTCATTGGAATGACAACAGGGTAAGTGCTGGTTTTGGTTTAAAAACCCAGAGGCGTTTTAGACAAAGACCGTTCCAAGGCGGTACCTCTTACTGCAACCATTGTATGCTTTTGGCATGATTATCTTTTCATTTTTCTTATAATTGTTGCTTGTTTTTATGCGTGTTTTCGGTAGACTGTTTTCTGTTGCACTTCCTATTCGACCTTAATACCTTCTACTACGGTCGAAGAGACTTTACTCCGTAAATAATACTGAAATAAAATATACTGTTATCGATATCAGACCGTTAAACCAACGGTTAACATGGTTAAGAGGAATTGCCTTCCTGAGCCTACAATTTAATATTTCTCCAACGCAATGTAATCATATATACTTAACGTGCATGCAGTAAATTGCTTCCTTGCTCTAAACCAACGCAATTTGAAGAGCACAGTTCCGATGAATTAATTACCTGGTATTAAATGTTAAGGGTTTATCGATCGATTTAAACAGCACTTTATTGCCTGTAAACAGAGTTCTATTTCTCATTCGTTATTTGTCACAAAAGGAATTGAAATACATTTTATTGGACTACGAAGACATTTCCTAGAATGACACCATCGGTATTGTTGATTTAGAAGGCATGTTTGAGGTGTTTATGCCATGCGGGAGTTTTGAAATATCTAATTTACAAATCGCTAATTGACGATGTCCTGTATATAAGCCAGTTACTAAGACGCAGAACCCGATTTACTGTTTTAATCAAATGAAATAGATAAATGTATTTTGCCATAAACATGTCATACAAAAAATTAACTGAAGTATGAATATCATTTAAATAAATGTGTTTGTTATGGATTAAAATAATTAAGAATCACACTTTTACATTGATCATTTGTTAAAAATATTGTTTAAAGAATGCCATAGCTGAATATTTTTTTCAAAAATAAAATTATTGATTTGACATACAATGGATAGCCCATATAAGGTTGATAAACTTATTTCCAGTGGAATCCATTGTAGTGAAGATTTGAAGAAAATACAATATTTTGGCAGCACGGACAAAAACAGAGTATGTTTCTTAATTTCCAATATAATATCATTACATGACTACAATGTTGCATGTCTACCTATCACAGATTAAATGAAATACAATCAGATACCTTTTTCTCAAAGCAAGAACAGTAATTTGTTACGAGTTTGCATGAATGTTATACAGAACCACACATTTCTACCTTATGGTTGCCTCCAATATTATCCAATATTATGGTCTTTTTCAAGCTGGTTGGGATTTAGTTTACTTCATTTCCAAGATTTGAAATGACATCTATAAACTGTTTTCATTGCAATAACAGTAGTCTAGCTCGGTTGCCAAACTCCATGTTCAGCCAAGACAATAATCGTCCACACAATGTTTGTTGATGTGTATTATATTTCCCATTGGTACTGATTGATGATGCCACACTGGCACTCTTGAGGAAGTTAAAATATCCAAGATGGCTGTCGCGACATCAGAATGGCAATGTCTTAACTTCTGCATTAGCTAGGACAACCATTTTGGTGTCCATGCTAACTCTTCCGGGGTCAAGGAGTTCATTCCTGATCTCACTTTCCTTATAAGGTAAATATTAACATGCTATTTAAATGACAGTATCTATACTTCTATATTAGGACTATATTAGGACAATAGTTGTGTTTTCTATAACCATGATCGGGGTCATTGAATTTATTCTACAGTGAGAGATATAAAATCATATTTACTGTCAAGTCAAATGTGAAACATATAATACAAAATCACACACTATATTTGCGCTTAATGATAGGCTTTTTGTCACGTCCAATGGAGCATGGACACCACAGTTGTTGAAATAAACACCGTTTAGCCAAAATGGTCTTCATGAATTATGTGATGATAACTATCATGCGGGTACACCATACATTGTTCAATAATTTCATTCCACGAATTGAGGCTATGCATATGCTGATTTGTGTTGGCTGTGGTATGTGGATTTCGTGGGTACTGAATGCTGCTTTTGAGGAAATACTCGTATCATTAGATTTTATGGGACATAAATCCTCATCTTTATCCTGCAGGCATCATATTTAAAAAAATACTTAATTATTCATACCATCAATGTGTATATAATGGGTCACAACCTCTAACCTATTTTTAACCCTGAACCGAAACGTATAGTCCACACAACGTTTTCTTGCTAATCATTTGCTGCTTCGCCCCAGTTATATTGAATATAGCAGGGTTATATCTCAGCTTTTATGTTTGGAGATGTACCCGTTTGAAATTGTTCACGAATGATTCATACTTTGGTTGCAGAGATCTCAATTCTGGCAGTCATACTTATTTTGTCTTTACTTGCATATCAAGAAGAAATAAACGCATTTGTCCAAACTATCATTGTATATACAACTGGGTTTCCAAGGTCACGAAATTTGTAGCTTTCAAGGGAATGTTAATGACTGTTGCTTTCCTAGCAACTTATATATTGAACATTGACAATCATTTCTTTTCTACTATGTTTAATATTATCTATCCTAAGGAACTTCGGGATAATTAAAATTCTGTACTGTTGATTTTTATGAATATTGAATTATGCTCAACCCGGGGATAGAGGACGTGAACGGTAGCAAGCATATTCACTACCGTTCATGAACAGTCTCAGTCAAACAGAGAATGCAATATTTCGTATTCATCGTGTTCGGCCGTTCCCAAAGGACCTCTCTCATTTTCATTTTCAACCAAAAAAAGCTAACAGTTCTGATATTTTCGCTTCTTTTTTTATTTACATCGCTCTGTTGAAAATGGCGAAATAATTAGTAAAATCTATGACAAGAGAGATGATTTTAATTTGTTTTATATTGTTAATTAATCCCATTTAGATGGGGATGTTCCCCGAGCTACTTCTTATGGGGTCTACTTTTCTCAACTTATTTATTTCTCTAAAGCTTGTTGTCGAGTTGAGGACTAATATTCGTAATATGTGTGTGTAACTAAGAAGCTGCTCCTACAGGGATACCGTTACCATATTCGTCGAAAAACTTTTGCAAAAATGTACTATCGTAATCATGATCTACTTTTAAAATATAAAGATAAATTAAGAACACTTCTGCGACAAGGTCTATCACAACCTGACTTCTATGGTGACGTGATTTACAAACTTCGTAAGATCCTTGGTCATGGTCACTTTCATACTATCTTTGCTAAACTTGTTAAAAGGTTTATCAAAAGAAGTTATGACCCTATCATTTAGCAACGTACTGCATGCTTGGTGGTGGACCAATTTACAATTCGCCACTCTGCTTTCCTCTTTAATTGTGCGATGACCGGACAGGCTGTGACCCTATGATGGCGTCTACCTAAAGCCCAAAAGGACGGTGAATTTGATGTTTTTCTGCATTCTTGTATTGTCGTGCTCTCAATGGTTTATTTATATTTTTATGAATATTGAGTTCTGCTCAACCCGGGGCTAGAGGGCGTGAGCGGTAGCTAGCATAGTTCACTACCGTTCATGAACAGTCTCAGTCAAACCGAGACTGCAATATTTCGTATGTGTCGTGTTCGGCCGTTTCTAAAGGTCCATTATCATACTCTTATTTATTCTCTGGCTTCTCTATTACCTTTTAATACTGCCTTGTTGGTTAGAGAATAGTTCGCCATTGGGAAAAGAGATTGGAGGCGGTATGAAAATTTATACTCGGACCACGTAATGGTTTACAAGATTGATATAATAAGTCAAGCTTCTTTCGTAGTCCATTTACAGTATCTGGCTATCAATGTCACATCACAAGAAAACAACAATTATAATGTTTCCATCACATATTGTGACAACCGCACACAATGTAACCCGCTATTACATATTTCTTCACTCAGCTCATTAATTAATAATGACCTGATGACAATAAAATTGGAGTGATTCCATTGTATCCATGGCCAGTGACGTGTAATCCTAGTTTCTAACAAAATGGGTTTCCCTAAACTAGAAAACACTAGACGATATAAACAAATAAAGTAAGACTCATGTGCTTTTCAAATGACCACATAGACAAGGCATGCACGTAACACTGCCTGATGTTTTACTTTATATACTAATAATACATACATATATGTACCAGTAATTCAGGTATATTTATAAAACTGTGTATATTTTAGTTGCATTATTCTGTCAGAATACGTTTTAGAGTTTCCACTATATTGTTTGTTTATATACCATTTTTTTCTCCAGGATAATTCCAGTATAATGTTTTTGTACAGAATACACATACAATGGTTATTTTTTGGGCAGTTTTGACCCAAATGTTGTTAAGCACTAACATGAGTAATTGGAATACTAAGTAAATACATTATATATCATTGGTAGTGGTAAGGGAAATGCCTTAGTTTTGATATGTTGGGAATTTACATTTGTACAGTAAACCCCGTAACGCTGCAGTCATACATTCATAGTCTAATACATATAAATGTACTGAAAACTGTTCGATACACAGCCTGAAAGAGAGAATATAGATATAAAAATCGAACAGGAAAGAGAGAAGATTACCACTGTTATCCATTATATTATTAATAAATAAAATATTTTTTATCATACTATATTTTATAAAAAGCAATTGAACTTCCGATCTTAATTTTATTATTGTTCCATTAAGGTTGTTTTAAGAACACTTTCCATGACAATAGCTATTTATCATATAATAGGATGTTGACTTGTATTTTTTGCAAGTTATTTCTTACATAATCTTTACCAAAATATAGCATATTGTTGGTGAATGGGTACATATGTTTATGGATTTCCATACAGGTCTAATCCACGTTAAATTCAGAGAATATATAGAGGATATTTGTTGGTTTTGAGTGAATATAGGATTTATTTTCACCGAGAAGTGGGAAAACTTATATTATCACGAGTGCATTAGAAAATATTTGAGTTTTCTCACTTCGAAATTAAAATAAATCCTATATTCACGACAAACCAACAAATATTCTATTTATCATATAGAATCTACTCCCAACCTGGAAATGTTTGCAGAAAAAATATAATGCGCCAAACAATGAAGTCAATAACGTCAACAACGTAAACAAAGTCAACAAATGCATGACGTCATTTTGAGTGAAATGATGTTATTTCACTGGAAAGTATATAATATATGAACTTTTTGATATTGATCATTCATCATACTCATAGTCTTGCGTTAAAACAAATCTCTTTAATTTGTTTGTGAGATTATTCCAGAGGATATAGTGTGAGCTAGTCCTCGGGAGGATTAGGTAATGGTGGAAATAAGTAATTGAACTTTGGCAGAGCTAAGCTTTTCATGACAATGATTTTTGTATTAATTACAATGTTAATAAGTAAGGCATGTGACATTGCAAGCACAAACGGGTTGACAGGTATATGATAGATAATATGATACTATTCAACATTGTATTATCAACCTGTCCGTAATATATTTTTCTTTGTTCATACTAAGTAAATAATTTCCGTTGATTTTCATTGTTAAACAATTGAATTGATATCAACATAAACTGATGTATGTTACATTTACACATTGTAATTCATTCCTTATTTTTTGATAGAAGTTACAGTTTGTAATCAAACAATCTTTTTTTTTCAGTTCATTACATGCAGTTAATATAACTAGATTGTCTCATCATGCTGAGTATTCCCGTCATTTGTCATTTTATTAAATTATATGTACTGTTTTTATAAAAAAAAAATAATGAGTAGTAATTATTTAGTTTATTTCCATTCTGATCTCTGTTTATTTTAAGGTTAAAACCTAGTATTTGTTCTCATTTACCAAATGTGTATTGGTCATATGTTGGGTCCTTATAACACAGTATATAATGATTAGGATAAGAACAATGGTCCGCAAATAGTTGTACAAGAGTAGCATTGGTCTTGAAATTAATGGACACTTCAATCAATGTTGTACAATTACAGCCGTTTTACACGAAATAAAAGCGTCTGTTATTGATCAAAGTCTAATTCAACATAACAGATAAATTTTAATTAGGTTTTTAAAATCAATACTTTTTTATTTTACTTTAGACTTGTCATGCTTGTTGCGGCCATTATTATAACGCTGAAACTATTGTAAGACAACCCACGTACGCTTCGATTGTTATCGATGATTCGATTATTAATGACAGTATCAGGAGACGAGATATCCAATTAATTATAACGGATCGTCTATGGTTTTCAAGTTCAATGCTTATCGCTATAACATATCAAATGTTCATTAGTCGAAACTCTATATCAATCACGCCCTACTGTCTGCAGTGTATACTACCTATAATTCGAAAGTTTGTATCAATTCATATAGCTGTATTAGTTCGTAAAGTTGTACTTGTTTATGTTGTTCGGCGTTTAAACAGTAGTATAGGAATTAAAAACAGATTATGTATTGGTTGTTTTAATGCGATTGGAGAAGTCATGCGGTAGTTTGATATTGGTGCAGCTACACTTATCAAATTGAATGCGGATATAGTTTTGTATGTTCATAATAGTAACATTTTCAATATCAGAAACGAAATGTTAAAAGTAAAATGCAATTTTTGTTGTATATAAGAATAATATGCGCATAGTTGTATAACGGCATGATAGCATAAATAGGTAACGTATCCATCTGTTTTAAAAGTTTTAACTCTGTTGAGATAAAAATAAGATAAAAATAACAATGAATTCATTGGACGTGGTAAATAATATCTCTTTTGTAAACAATACAACACAAGAATTTGGACATAGTGCTGCTAAAAACGTGAAAATATTCGACCAACATGAGTTCTTATACACGACGCCGTTTCTTGCGGTACCTTGCATTGTGATTCTTATATTAGCGTCAGTCATAGGCACATTGGGGAATATTTTAATATTAGTAATAATAGCTACAAACAAAAAGCTACGAAATGCTGAAGCCTTCTTCATCGTAAACCTGACCATTTCGGATATGTATGTGACAGTGGTAGCGGATCCGTTCAGCATAGTAGGTACGTACCAGTATAACACTACTTTGCAGAGATGGAGTTTGTTAAATCACAATTACTAAGCTTTACTCCTGAATCCGTTCTATCATAATAGTATATGTTAAACAATTGGAATATGTTATTGACACTTGTCAATACACAGATAAATGAATGAATGCATGGTGTTTTACTGCACGTCGACACATAAATAGGTCATATTGTTCGCAAAAACTAATGAAAGAGAAAGAAATGAAATAGTAATTAAACATTAATGTAAATATATAAAAATAAAAATATTTACAAATAAAGGATGATATGGTAGTAATAAACTATATATGTAACTCAACAAATGCCCGTCAACGGGTATATACACAAGCAAATATATATAAGAACACATTATATGATTTATATAGTATTTTCTTTCAGACACTTGGCAAACATATATGTTTAGTTATAATGATTATAAAGCTTTATACCTAAAAAAGCGAAATAGCATAGCCTAATATGTTTTTATTTATTCCTTTAAATGATGCAATACATTGCAATAACGGTATTCTTTATATGTGTTTTAAGTTTTCGATAAAAAGGCTTAGTGTAATAATACTGTCGGACGATTTGCTATTCTATCTAAACTATTAACAAATCGAATTAGTGGAGTTTGTGAATAAGTTAAACGTGTACAACATACAATGTTATTCTCCATGTCTGACACCAAAGATGGTTTGTGTATTGTGTCGTTTTGCTTTAAAGAAGACCGGTATATGATGCGGTACGCTAATTGCTTTCCCATAGGCTACAATGCAAGCTTTTCCGAAGATAAAAAACAACTAAACATACAAAGTCCAAGTCCAATGTGCTTAAAGTTAAAATTCAGCGTGTTTACCCTACAGAACTTTCCATGGGGGCCGCCATATTTGTTTACATGCAAAACCACAGTACATTTGGTAAAAATAAATGCTCTCATTTTAATAAATGTTACTTATTTATTAATTAACAACTCTGAAAATGTATTTTAAAACATTTATCTGGCATGTTTTAATTTGTGTGACCTTTCACTTCTGGCTCAGGTCGCTCCTGGAAAGGGGCGTGGTTAAGCCTAGGCTATATTTAGGTATCGCAACCTATAATTGAACGAACTTTGAGCGCATGCCATAACGTATCACTTTTGTTTTAATATTATCTAACTGAAAAGCAGGCATTTAAAATATATAACAATAAGAGCAGGAACAAATAGATGTAAAGTTAAAAATAAAGTGGAACATAAACGGATTTGCTTATAATTTATGCATTTTAATTGAGAATGGAAGCAGCATTATTAGAAATATTAGCTTTGTCTAGTTGAAGTTGTTTAAAATACATATTATTAACTATTATAGAAAAAAAGAGTTGTTAACGTTCTATATAGCATCCAGATACTGAAAGGTTTTATTGTGTTGAGGTGAACTTCTGTTTTGTTTGAGGGGCTTACATCTCTAGGAAATGTTGATAATTTAAGATTAATTTCATTCAATTCAACAAAATGTTCATAATCCGATTACATCTAATTAGATAAATGGATAAACTTTATAAAACATGATGCATGATTATTTCTTAAGTGGTTGTTTTGCATCAATTAGAATTAGAATTATTGATTTCTTCAAATAAATAACTGTTTGAGAATGTATGTACCGATTACGTTTTACACAACTGTTGTAGTTATATGGTTAACTGTATTGACATTTTGAATTTTGTGACAGTATATCAGGCGTTACATTTGTTCAATGGCGACTCACTGCGACCAACTGATATACTGTCGCAAAAATCAACATATCAATACTGGTTAACCCATTTCTAATTGTTATTGTTTTTACAGATTTACTCATAAACGATTTGAAATAAACATGTGACGTGCGTTAGAAATTGTTACAGTCATTAGTACTGACGAAATATTGCCGTCGGAAGCAGTTGATGAACACAGCCGCAGTGATGGCCTCCAACCTGTGTTATTCAACCGTAATAAGATCATATGTACACTTGCACTTTCCATTGAGAATATGTTTCTTATTTTCTGATAAACCGTCAGATTGCTACATTACGTTTTTGAGCAAATACTTGTTCGCTTCTTGTTTAGAAATTACTCTTACTATTTTTTGTATATTTCTTCATTCAGAACTGTAAAACTTTTCGTTTTAAACAAAACAAATGGAAATTCAATATATATGTTTATACAATAATTAAGGTATTTTATCATACATTTCATTAGTCAATAACCATAATGAAAAGCATGTTATTTGGTGACAAATAGGTTTATGATCAATATCATTTCCTTTAATGTTGCGATTGTGATCATTACGGTTTTATGGTCAATAACCATAACGAAAAAAATCTTATTATATGGTGACAAATACGTTTATGAGCAATAGCATTTCCTTTAATTTTGCGGTTGTGATCGATAATCAATGCAACCAAGGTGATCCACGCGCACTGATTATGAAGGATATGCTGTTAAAAATCACGTTACAGTAAAGGGTTACGCACTCATTAGTATAATTAGACGTTTTCAATGAACCAAGAACTACTAAGAACAAGATAGTAATATAAAACCGTACTTCTTAAACAGTACTTTAATGAGTGTTCTTATTTAATATAATTAGTTTTAATAATCTTAACGTGTTAAGGTTTATACAACTCAGCCTACAGTGAAGCTTTATCCACGTATATAGGCTTATTACATTTACCCACGTAACCGTATATGTTCCTCAAATGATATAAGCATTACATATTCATATTATTTAGCCATGAGTTCGATACATTTCAAAAGTGAGATAAATTGTCCTATATAATCATAACAATCAAACGCAGTGGCACCCTGGTCCGCATTGCACCATAAACTGAAATATGAGCATATTTAAAATGTCAATGAAAAGGATAATACGTAACATATATAGTGTTGAAGACAGGGTTACTGATTTGGAGCGGTCAGTAAGCAAAAAGGCCAATAAGGCCTACAGGTTAGCTTAAATCGATTTGTATGTGTACACAACTGACAACAAATTGACGACATGAGCATCTCTCGGAAGGACAGGCCAAGTATAAAATCCGACGTTTTACTATAGAGACAGTCCTAATAGTTATAAGAACCAAAATGAACATTAAAAGAAATGGCCAAAAGCGTTTTGTTTTCAGAAAAAGGCATATGGGGTGATTGTGGCTAAATTGTTAAATGCTAACAAATGTTTCACAACGTGTATTAACCCTGTAGAGTTCACTAATTATATATATAATATGAATTCTATTAGCATGATTAGAGTTCGATGTAGTCTTTATATAAAAATGCTGTCTACATTGACTTTTTTATTTGGTCAGCATACTACTAGACGTAATTAATTGCACTCAGTTTTATTTATGTTTACATAGACAATTATGGTATGGTTTTACAGGTAAATCGTTCAAACATGAATAATTCATATTATAGCATATCTATTTCTTATATGTTTTTTTATCTACAAGGATTTTAAATACAAATGTTACTAAGAAGCAATGCATGTGTGTAATCTCAAATAGGTTTGACAATATGGCTACAGCCTTGGAACCGGCAGTGGCAAAAAGGCTGCTGTAAGTTTAAACCATGTTCTAGGGTGCGCCAGGCTATACTCTCTTAACAAGGCAGCATTAATAGGCAACATAAATATATGATCATATATCATGTATATAAAACATATATGTATATAAAAAGCAAAAGCCTAGAAAACCAAAAAGCAAGCAATCAATGACTTGGCAGAAGCCAGAGCAACAAGACAAAATTAGAGCTTATGTCATGTATGTAACACAAAACTTGTTTTGTGGCTAAACTCTGTTTTGTAAATTATATTTCCGAAATTTCAAAATATATTATAAAACAGGTATGCCTTGGTAATTGTAATGTTTTCTCAAAAGCGCTTTTGCTATTATACTATATAGATTGTATTGTGCTCGTATTGTTTGGAAGTTATTATTCATATTCTCTGGTAAAAGAAATGCTACCTATGTCAATTCTACATAGTTGTTACATGTTAGATCAAGTCAAAGCTGCCATATAACAAAGAATTACTTAAATCAAAAGAATAAAGATCTGATTTAAAAGAAGCTGAATCAGAAGCAGATAATAACAACGATTATACTACCATTCAAAGCAGCTCATGCCAGATAAAGCAACGTTCTGATTAACCTTTTTGTTATGCAAAGAAATGGCGTCAAAGGCATGCTAACATAAAATAAGCATTAACAGGAACAAAGAACCTTTGACGATATGCAATACGTAATTCTAGTATGGCAAAAATACAACTTAAAACCAGATAGAGTGAGTTTATAATCTGAGAATTTCGTTTTACGGCGAGGCGGTTCTACAATAGAGAGGTTCAATGAGATCAGTACTTCTTAAAGAGACTGCTTCTGAAACGTAGGTGCTAACATTAATAACTTCCTTTTCGTCTTTTGAAGGAGAGCAACAAGTTGAAACGTAGTACTCGGCCTTTGGATATATATATACATTTTAGAAGCATTCACTTTAAGACATACTATGATAAATAACTGATGATCTCGTTCATCCATGCTATAATGAAATTATTCTATAGTACTGTATTAGATTTTTCTATATTTTGTTTTCATGTTATCTCTTGCTTTTATGTATTGGTACAATTGTACTAATTTTGTTATTGTGTTTAAATTATATTTGTAAATGTGTGTTTATATGATGAAAAACTATGTAATAGTTTAAGTCAATAAAATTTCTTCTTATTATTTTCTTCTCTACTATTATAAACAGGATATATCCTGTCATTATTAAGAATTAACCCTACAAAAGCATTGAACAAGGGTAAAGCTGTTTTCGGTTTTAACTTGTATTTCTTAATATGTATGAATTTAATGTCCATAGCTTTACTAATAATCGCTTAACAGCATAATGCTTGGTGGTTAAAGGTAAACGAGCATATATACTTAAGCGCAACTCATAAATCATCAACAACTTCGAGAATGATACCGTTATAAGACACATTTTCAGTAAATATAGATATAAAAATCGAACAGGAAAAGCAGCTTTCAAGGACGACAGTCAACCACAAACACACACAGAAACAAAGAACACTCTGATTATTCATATTTTTAATAAAAAGACTAATTACGTCTTATCAGTATATAACTAGAGGCCCTAATGTTTCGCAAGAATTGTATGCATTATTTAAACTTCTTTGAACACACTCTATACTCGTACATATAATAATCGTTTCATCGGCAATAAGCAAAATAATAGGAGATATACTATTAAATGAATGTCCGCTTGGAATACTTTTATACAAGTCTTCAAAAAAAAGGCGAGATGATCTCCCCTTGCTTTAATACTACTGATATATCAAACAAGTCAGAACATTACGCGGTCCCGACTTAATTCCATTAAACGATGGGAAAGCTTATATTAGGAGGATTTTATAACGGATATTTCGACAATAAAACATGTTCAAAACATGTTTTACTGAAAAATGCGATAACTTCTTTTAAATTAAAAGTACCTATTAAATGTTTTAATTTTACAATATGCAAGCTTTTAAGCCAATATTAAGGTTTTATTTCATACCCCAGTCAACGCCGTTTTCGCTTCTTGGAGAAGGGGTTGGATGGGGTATGAAAGTTAATACTCAGACCACGTAATGAACGATCCACAGTGTTAAGCACAACTTTTAACAATATCATACATGGCCCGAATATTTCTAAGGAGTTTGCCATTAATATATAATTTGTATAATTTCAACAAAAGTGCATTTCTTTTAATACATTCAAACGCCATTTTAAGGTCTATGAATGTAAAATATAGCCTACCTTTAGCATTAAATAGTTTTCAATGAGACTGTGTAGTATAAACACAGCATATATATTAGTTTATTATTATTATTGTCACATCATTTATCAATTCGCTTGTTCAAGATGCTTGCAGACAGTTTGCCCATGCTACTGGCGAGTGTTATGCCTCTGTAATAATTCGCATTATTTTTTCTCCCATTTTATGTAATACTACAAAACAATTCGTCATCCACTCTAATAATCGCCGTGGTTGGGGGGTTGATGACGTTGGAATTGTCGAGAAATTGTCGATTCTTACGGATGGCGGGAGGTATACAGTACGAGTTCTACCCAGTAATAGGTCTACCCAGTAATAGGTGGGTAGTCTGCCTCCGCCACAAACAAATCGACCGTCATGCACAGACTAAAATGTGCTGGAAAGTGACGTTAAACTCTGAAAAAACAAATCGCCCACTCCTCTAGGAACATCCAGAATCAAAAATCGCATTGAAAGTATCAGATATATACCCTGACAAAGTATCACAGGTTTCGTTCACTTCCTGTTATAGGATCATTATCGTCAACATTTAAGTTATTATTGAACGATTCCGATTCACCGGATTGCGAGGTTTTTATATCCTTAAATAAGTCGCAACAATATGTATGAAACTAAATCTAATGTCCATTACGTGTTCCGAGTATTAACTTTGATACCCCATCGAATCCCTTCTTCAAGAAGCGAAAATGCTGGGTATGAAATAAAACCTTAGTTTTGGTTTAAAAAGTTTGCATATTATAACAACAAAACATGTAATAGGTCATTTTAAACAGGTTATCGCACTTTTTTCGGTAAACGATTGTAAACGAGTTTTATTGTCGAAATATCCGTTACAAAATCTTTCTAATATAAGCTTTCCCATCGCTTAATGGAATTAAGGCGGGACTTCGTAATGATTTCAGTATTTTTTCTAGTAAAACGTTTCCAAAAATCACGTATTTTTCAATGACGCATCTGTTCCAATTCTCTTATATGCCTATATTTATATGTTCATCATTTTTTTTTTTTGCTTTACGGGCTTTTTTTATCAGCTAATTCGGTTCTATTTACACTTGATTTATTCTTATTAAACATAAATATGAAAAAAATTCTAAGGATTTACGAGATTTCCGGGAAATTATTCCCTAGAGAAATATTTGCAGCTTACCATTACGTTGTCGAGTATTAACTTTCATACCCCATTCAACCCCTTTTCAAGAACACGGGGTTTGCTGGGATATGAAATAAAACCTGATTTCGGCTTCAAAGGTTTGCATATGGTACAATTAAAACATGTAACAGGTAATTTTAAAACAGGGTTGTCGCATTGTTTCAGTAACAAAATGTTTTTAAACATGTTTTATTGTCGAAATATCCGTCATAAAATGCTGTTAATATTTGCTTTCCCATAGCTTAATGGAATTAAGGCGGGACAACGTAATGCGACTGTTTTGGAATTTCTTTTACTTTGTTTCCTTCGACTGTTTAAGTTAGTTAATAACTGTGATTAAAGCTGCGTGCGCAAACGACGTCGACAACATTTGAAATTGACGTAATTTTGCCAGTGACGTAACCAAGTCGCGTCAACGTTTATGTTATCATTTTGCTTGATTTGTTTTAATGATAATTGTTGTATTCATGTTTTTCAAATGATTGTAAACGAACTGGGACTGATAATAAATCCTCTGAAAACTGTATATCATAGAAT